>LVTN01000362.1:16034-58105 GCA_001649415.1 Musa itinerans
CTCAGACCTTTACGGTTGATCGCAATAGTTCTTCGCTAATGACAAAGTTGACTCAAAAACATCAAGAAAATTCAGATAAGCTTCTACTCCAACCTGTCAACTCCGATCCGACTTCCATGAACTCTTCGATCTGTCAGCCCCTCAAACCATCAGAACTTCAATAATTTTGCATCGTTTTCGAACAGAACAATTTTTGTTTTGACAAAAGCTTCCATCGAACCATATCACATCAACAACAATTCTATCTGATTGGATTCATCATTTCACTAAGATAACCAATGGTGCACAAGCAATGATTCATCATTACGAGAATATTCTTGCTAATCACCTCTTTGTGTGCACAGTGTTTGCGGACCCCACTGTTCATGAGTAAATTATAAACATGCAATTCAACCCGAAAGAATCAAGGGTTATACATATGCGTGTTAAACTAGAATTTAGAACGGAAAATATGAATATTATAAACTTCAAGGGATTAATAGTCAATCCTTGGTATCTCGAAAACATTTTCCTAAATCAACTAGAAAAGAAGCCAATAGAGCAGAATGATTGATTTCAGGCATGTCAAAGCGTTGTTGCTTGGGTTAATGACCCCCCAGTTCCATTTCTGACCTCGGACCCTTTGGAATTCTTGTTGTTGGTCCAGAAACATCAATTTCAAAGCCCCAAACACATCCAACCAAACAACTAAATCCCTTTTCCTTCTTCTGTTTCCAGGATTTTTACAGGACCCGAAAAGCACTCCATTAAACTCAAATAACACAATCAGTTACTCCAAGGATAGAATCGGACCCACCGACCAAAACAAAAGAAGAAAGAAACCCTAAAGAATTAGTACGATGGATTAAAGAGTACGATGGATTAAAGACTGGGAAAGATAAATGAAGACGAAAACGGACCTCGACGGTGTCGAGGGCATGGAAAGGTAATGACGGTGGCGAAGCCGGCAGCGAATTCCAAAGATGTAGACCGTCGTCACAAGAAGCAGGGGGAAGTTGGTACAAGCAAATGAATGGACAACTTTTACGGATTTATAGGGGGCGATCCGAGGTACGAAGTCGTAGATTAAGTCGTGGAACGCAGCAGCATTTGCGCACTCGATTCTTCCCTGCACACAAGGTTAGAAAACACAATGAAGCCATTTGGATTGTTTAATTTTGGAACTCAGGTTCCAAAAGTCGATGATAGAACGTCAGAAAGGCAATTTGAGACTCCCTGTCACGAAGCCAGAAACACTAGTCAACTCGGCTACGAGCATTCTATTGACGACAAGTACGAGATTTGTCTCGACAGATTACACTAACCTGCCATCATCAGGAGCGGCCCCCCTCTGTAACAATGTCGCATGAGTCTGGAGATGGAAGCAACCTCACAATGTCCAACATCATTATCGACTACATCAGCACGAAGGACATAAATTGTATAGTTTCAAAGAACTAGACTTTGTCATATGAAAGATAGTACAAGCCATAAACCGAGAGGTAGCGCATTTCAATAGATTATATGACGAGCAGCTGAAAGGGAAATTAGATTCAAGTGAGCAACAGTAAACACACAAGTATAAACTGAAAGAAACCAAAGACATGTCACTTCCTACTTTGTTGGGGCATAATTAAAGAGAGATTAAATTTTAATTTCACTGCTGGATGAAGTTAGCACGGAAGTTTCCGCCTCTTGGTCCGACCTTCTTGTCCAGACATGGTGCTCTGTGATTTCAATCACTATCGTTCCATCGCTCGACCAGCATTTTATTTGTAATTATGTATATATATATATATATTGTATGTATATCATATACATATAGAGCACAGAAAAAAAAAGGTGTCTGGTTTATGTTGGGGTTCTCATGCGGAAACATCATATTGAGTGATGTTGAGCACTTCTCCAGCACTGTACTGTGCCTTTCGACGGTACACCAACACCTGGGGACAAAAAAAGGATGCCTGTCGCTTTAAAGCTTAAGCTTATAGAGAAGAACATCAAGTGATTAACTATATACTGGTTGAGAAATCTCACCAGCTCCCCTCGTCCACTAGTGAAAGAAGCAATAAGTGTTGCAAGTGATTCATGTCCCTCCAGTATCTGTAGGCCTATGCAAGGTACAGTAGGGGCATCATCCAACGAGCTGGAAGACCCGCCCGCGAGAGTTCCACTCCGAGGCTTCCTTGCATATATCTCCAACTCCTCAGCTTGTACAGATGTCTGAAGAGCAATAAACTGCATACATCCACAAACTCCGATTAAGGAACATAACCTTAAGATTTTCAAACACTAAGCAACATAATTCAGAAGCAGTTGTAGCTCAAATGTATTCACTTGGCAAAGATGTCCAATTGACAAGGTTGGCCGGCAGCTAAGATATGGTTGTTCCAAATTTGGCATACTTCCATCATCCAGAGGAACCAGGGTCAAATGTACATCAAACTGAAAAGTAGAAAAAAATCACAAAGCACTAAGTATGAACAGAAGTTATTATGAGGTAAGTAGAAGGCAAAGGTTACCCTATCCTCTTACTGTACCTCTTCATCAGCATCATCTAAACTGCGTAGGTAGTCCACCAATTTGGCCATGCGCCCACCTTTGACCAACCTTCCATTTGCACCGCTAGTATTACCATGTCTAGTCTGACTACGCGTGCCATTCTTACCCCAAGCAAGCATATCTCTGTTTCCTGCTCGCAGAGGTGATGTCCCAAGAGGCTCTTTGTTGACTTCAAAGTCATCATTCTCCTCAGATCCAACATCAATGCTGCCCACTGTTCTAGCTGGTGAAGATCGCGGTGCTCCCCATCTCTTGCATCTCTTTGGTCTTCGGTCAGGAGAGGGCTCATCAGCAGAAGAGGAATCTTTGGTGCCATCGTTACCATTTGCTTCTTCTTCTTCATCATCATCAGAGCCTGCAACTGCCGTGTCACGACCAATATTTCTACCTCTCCCACGCAGATGATTTCGGTAACTTCCTTGTGATCTTCTTCCAAATGGTGTAGCAGCTTTAGATGTGGACCTTCTCCTACCAAGAGCTTCCGATTGTCGTCGAAATGTCTCAGCTATGTATGCTTGTATCTATTTTGGATAGGAGATTGGAGGAAAATAACAATCAATTATACACATTGTCGTAAAAGCTATATCTACTAATAATACTTGTTCAGTTAGATGATGCTACCTTCTTATTGCGGAATTTGTCCTCTTCATGGAAAGCCAGTTCCTGCAGCCCACAATAAAATTAGGAACTGATGACTCAACAATAATAGTGAACAAATGAGTAGAAAATATTGAATTAAAAGATTTAGCAAGTTCATCAGGAATACCAAATCCGATTTACCTCTTCCTCGTATTTATCAATATCTGGGTATAGGGCTGCTATAAGAGCATCATAGTTAGGATCATCTCTCAAAGAACGCCGACTGGCACAATGAGTACGGCATGCAGGACATTCATTATTTCTGCAGGAAAAATAGAACAAGGATGAATTTTCTTGCCAGTAGGATAAAGTAAAACTAACTTATTTATTCCTTTTCAGTAATCTCATTAAAAAGAAGGCACAATATTTTGCATATGCACAACACTTCTGCAACATACCCAAGTCTCATTGATTTGTCAATACATTCCCGGCAAAAGCGATGCAGGCATTCCATTACCGTCCTTGTCTTCCGAATTATCCCTGGCATGAAGTTATCATGAAATTTTGTTTCAGAATAACTGGTAGCACATAGAAATACGAATGCTTCAAAGGCTATGAGGTATATGGGCTGGACGGTGACAAGAACATTGTAGTTTACAGATTGCTGCTTAGTCACAAATGATGCCAGAAAAAGACTGAAAAAGGAATAGTTCCATCATAAGCATCAAGCTACAGAATAACTTGAAATAAGACTGTCCCTTGGCCCGTAGATCCTGTGCACACTTTTTCGATATAAAATAGATTTCATGGCCTAGTTCTTTGCCTGTCACCCTCAGACACTTATTGCTGACTCGAAACAGTAATTCAGTGGCAATCAACCCACTTGTGAAGCAGTCAGTTCGAGCACATCTAATTGCTCCACAGAAACATTCAATGGTAAGAAAGCACTTTGACTCTGATATCTTACAAGCAGATTCTGAAATATACAACAAAAATATCTGATATGATAGTGTGGTAAAAGAAAATATTTGGGGAAGACACAAATGAATTTGTATACATCCTGACTGGGCTTATACATCAATTTCTGGGTACCTGCTTGCAATAAGAGTAGTTATTAACTCCATAATACACACACACAAGGGAGAGGACATGGAACTTCCACAAATTTCACAATTATATTAGTGATGAAGTGTAGATATAGGTAAGTGAATCCACTGAAAGCACAAAACAAAAAAGAATCAACCAACAACAGAGTCAAAATAGAGATCATCTACACCTATCGGAAACTGTAGCTAGCTTAAATTTTAACCTTGACTTATTTTGTCAAAGAAAAATAGATCATACAGTAAAAAACAGATGATCTATGCATTTAACAAAAAAAATTAGCTACAGGAAAGCACAAGATCTGCTGACAAAAGACAAGCATAACTATGTGAAGAAAATTATTAGAGATAGAAGAGATCAAAAGTCAAGAAGTCATACTTTGTCATACTGCATTTATTATGTAACAACTCTAAGTAAAAAAAAAAAAGAAGTGAAAGACAGTAGACGTTATTGACACACTAGGAAAACTTTTACATGCATCATCTTAGAAGGGGTCAAACATGCATATTAAACCAAGGTTTGGATGATTAAAGATCAATAGTTGAATACAGGTTCTGCTATAAATAAAGATTATTTGAATCTGATTAGGTAATCTGTGTTTTGGACAAAAATTAAAATATTCAGAAATCCACAAAATAATAAATAATATAAACCAAAAAGTATTTTAGACTAAAGAGTGTTACAAAGCCAATAAAACATGAATGGAAGATGTCTTTGTCCAGCCTATGAATATAACATAAATGCTAATATTATTCTGCCTTATTTTGCAATTCTTCCTATTTTCATCTTACCCTGACTAATGCTTTTTGTCTTCTTAGTACAGCGAAGATTCACACTTGACTCCACAGGCTAGGATTAGTTCAGAATGGTCAGCATCTTCAGGATTGGTTTGGTCGACCAACTCGTGGCTGATGTGACCAACAATTAACCGAACCAAGTTATACTGATATTCCTAGGACCCTGGATCCATTGACCTAAATAATCCTGCGTTTCAGATTTGTGGGTACAATTGTAAACCATGCACTCGTCCAACTACAGTATGATAAATTAAACTGAATATGATGGTCTTAAATTAACATCGTTTAGAATAAATATGAACAAAAAATTACACGGCATAATACAGATAGCAACCAGAATAAATCTAAATAAGTTTATCAGAAATCAATTTATGGGGATGGGCGTATGTTCAAATGTGTTCGGAGAGGTCTTAAATGTTTGTACCCAAGCATATAGGGCATTGCACTTCTTTTCGAATGTCCATCAGCTTCACCGGGACAAATCTGTGAACCAGCAAAGAATCAATATCAGTTCTGTGTAGTATGCACTATGCAAATTTTATTATTTGAAAAAATGTGAAGAATGAGCCAGAGTAAGATGAGATTTTAGGTGTGCAGAACCATAAAATTTGTAAATAAAATAAGGCCACTGCATACAAGCATAGTTCTTGCAACCACAATAAAGTATTAAGGTGAAGAAAAATTTATCTACACAGCTATCTCAAACATATAGTGGGTCACATGTGAGAACAACCATAAAGTATTTGGTCAATGATTATACAGTTGCACAGGCAAGTAGAATATTAAATTGTTCATGCATTAGCAGTCTCTAGCAGCAGCTTCTATCAATTTATACAGGACAATAGTCGCTCATCAAGTAGAGCATGAAAAAATATTTAGGCATGAATAAACTTGATACAGATAGAATAATTATTCACTGTCCATACCAAATAAGGAAACAGTAGGTGAAGGTTTTGTTCGCTATTCATGCCAAACTAAAGCCACACTGGCAAAGAGCAACCACATGGTATAATAAGACCTACACAGGCTCCATAGATAGAATATCAAGGTAAGTTACCTGCCTAAAGAAATCAAATAAATTAAGGCCTACTCATGAAAGGAAATTTATCTGCATATGGTTCATGAACAAAGGACAAACATTTACTGTGAATACATGAAGAAGGCTTTGGCAGATTAATGAAAATTTTCAGTAGAACTGGAGGAACAAATAAAAAAAGATGTACAAATAACAAGACTGTTCTTTCTCCATAAAGACAAAAGGCAAGAACATTAACGATTCTTCAACTTCAAGAGAACAATTGACACTATCAAATGCAAGCAACAATTTGGTTGTGGATTAAGAAAGAAGCAACTGAGGGATTTGCACAGCAAAAACGATGTGCATTAAGTAGCAACCATAAGCATAATGATTTATGACAAATACTAAAAGCTTAGTTTCACTTCATAGATCAGCTAAAAGTATCACCTCTTATCACAGGGAACTTCCTAGCTCTTATCAGATAGAATCTAAATAATGAACTTCAGAAAAGGGTTGAAGGAGAATCACATGATATACATAACAGCACAGAAAGTGATGAATTAATGGAGAAGGGCCTTGATACTTTGAAAAACCCAAACAAAGCATGCTAGCAAGTATGCAATGCCTACGTATAGTTAAGAACTTAAGATACCACTATTTCGAAGTCCTAAAATATCATATTTAGTAGGTAATGACCCACTTCACACATGTTTATTTTACATTATCCTTAACTGCTGGGAATAGTACCCATTTTTTAGCTTTTAAGAACACAACAGATTTTTTAGTTTTAGAACAGAACAAACTTTTTAATCATCTTCCAGCTATAATAGCAGAATATATGAGAGGTTTGTCAACACCAAGAAAACAACATGTGGCACCTAAAAAGACAATGCAGCACATTTGAGAAAGTATTTGCGGCAAGATTTCAGCATGCTGCAAATGCATAGGTGGAAAAAGTACAAGATATGCTTAGAAGGAACAAGCTAGAGTGCTATTAACTGGAATCCTTTACTTTTGAATGTAAGGATGAGAACAATTTGCTGACATTCAAAGCCCTACCATACAAGACATCGATGGAAAAGAATCAGAACTCCCAGAATTGTTGTATAAAACTTAATCTAAGACACTTGAGCTAGATCATAACACCATAAATGATGTTGAGTGTTATCACTGAAACTATAGGGAACAAGAGAGCAGACAAAATCCCCGGATTGGGAAAAAAAAAATTATACTAGAAGGTCTAACCTATTAAGGTACCAATTTTAAGAAAAGTTATAGAAAAAACCACTGGGCAACAACAAAGGTTGGTAATATATACTGAAAATAAAACATTAAAAAATAATCAAGTAGCCAGAAGGTTTAACAGATGACTAGATTAGAAATTGGCCATATGGGAAAATGATGCCAAACATGACCTCCAAAACCTTAGTGGAAGCACAACAAGACTTAAAGGATCAGGATCACCGGCACAGAAGCAACAAGCATGAAAGTAATAGTAATCATGACAAACATGGCATGTATTAAGTTGCTGTTCGAAGGTTGATTTTATCATTTCATCTTCTCAATAAGCTTCTTCCATGGCCTATGACTTATTAGTAGCGTCTGCCGCCACCTCAACCTGATCGCAAACATAAGCAGTCATGCATGCGTGAAGGAAGGCGGCGGCGGAGAAGCTCATCCAACTCACCACCAAGAAGACCCACCCATCAGGAGGACGGACGAGGGTACGCAAGACACCCGATCTGCCAAATGCACATATTACCCGCGTGCATGAGACACGAAAGACGACTCCCTGCATCGGACAGAGCATCGTAGCAAACAAGAAATCCAACGCCGTGCAGAGGCAGTCGCAAATCCAGACACAAAACTGAGAGACTCTGTCGTGGTGGGCGAAAGACAGGGAGAGATAGAGACAGCGAAGGAAAGAAGGTGGGAAGGGCGACGTACTCTAGTTTCACGGCTTCATCGTCGTCCTCGTCTTCTTCATCGGACGATTGGCCGCCAGCATTTCGGCCATCAGAATCTGCTGTGAACAAAAAGAACAAGCACAACCAGCGGCAGATGGCAGTGAGATCGAAACTCAGTAGGAGGAACAAGAGAGAGATAGAGAGAGCCTCGCCGGGAGGCCATACCATCCTGTTCTTGAGGGACCTCTGGCGGCTCTTTCTCCGCGTCCCCTTCGCCGCCATCGCCACCATCGTCCTCCCGCCCCTGCTCCTGCTCATGCTGAGCGGCCGGTGTCGGCGGAGACGAGGGAGGCGGGGGTGGGTCAGCAGGCGGCGACTCATCGGAGGGGGGGAGTTGGTGATCCGGTGGAGGAGTAGGAGGAAGCGGGCGCTTTTGGGCAGGCATTTACTCTTTTATTTTCCTTTTTCGCTTGTCCCCGGAGAAGAGACGACGAGAGGCTTGAGGTGTAAGACGAAGAGAGAGAGAGAGAGAGAGAGAGAGAGAGAGGGAGGAGGAGAGGGCGAGCTGTGGCTCTTCTTTCTTTAGAGGAGGAGGAGGAGGAGGAAAAGGGAGAGAGAGAGCGAGACGCAGCGTTTGCTCGCGGTCCGACCGACCGGGGCTGATCGATCGATCGATCATCTCCACACCCTCTTTTTCGTTTTCTTTTCTTTTTATTAGTGGGAGCAACATCTTTTCTACCCGCAAACATCTCACCCCGTCGATACCTTCCTTGTGATTCGGCTATAACATGGGCCCACGAAGACTTCCTATTACCACTACGCATATTTAATTTTAATGGAACGATGGGTTGCAAGTTTTGATGAGGTTCTCATCGAAAATAAAATAAAATAAAAATAAAATAATGACTCGTTATTTGATCTAATCCGGTCAAATTTGACCAATTTAATATTTTGATAATTTAATTAAATGATTTTTTTTCTACCTACAAATAAATATAACAAAAGCATATGAAAATGATCACACATATCTTCATAATTTTCTACTCTAGCATTGCATATAATAAATACTTCATAATTGTGTGAAATATTGCTTTTGGATTCTATATTGCTTTTGTTTGACCTAATTAATTCATCTTTCGTCTTCGTTTGGTTCTGCCAATTGAGTTTGAATAATACTCTTTAAGAACACTGTATTAAATCTATTGGTCTTCTGATTAGCCATGCACATTTTTTATATCCTAACAAAACAATAAATATAAATACAAGAATCACCAATCCCAAATCTCAAAGTAAAAACGTTGGACTCACTAACTATTTAGGCATTCAAATATACATTTCTTGTCAACATTTCTCATGTTATTATAATTAATTTATTCATGTTTGTTATTGAGCAGTTTTTTTTTTAATATTTACACCTCCACACACACACAGCATTTTTCAATCAAGTAAAAAATTTTACCAAAATTAAAGAGATAGTTTTATAACTCCAAATATATTTGGAAGGATGACATGGTACAGTCAATAATTTTTGTTAAATGTTATAGTTAATTTGATCTTTGGTAATTAAGTGAGTGAGGTTGAAACATTTTCTATCTCTTGGATGTCGATTATATTTAAGTTAAGAATATTTATGTGACCTTAATTATATTACAGAACTAAAATCCAATTAATTTAACTTGGTTGATTCATGCAGGTTACCAAGAAAAACCAATTAAGTCTATTAGTTTTGTTTTTATTTTTTTAATATAACTAACATAATAAGTGAATATTAGTGATGTGATTCTCAATTTTTTTTCATCGGACCACTCAGTCTCATCTGCTTTGCATGCTCTTAATTTATTTTATATACTATTACTAGATAGGACTATATAAAATATATAAGAAAAGTATATTTAAAATTGATGAATTCCCAAAGAAAAATATTGTTTTTAGGGTTTTTTTATTCTAACCAACGCCTCCCATTTTTAAAAGTCTCGAACAACATTCTTTTTTTTTTTTACCTCTTATGGATCGATCCATAAAGTGAATCGATCAAATTATAGTATTTTTTTAATCAGTAATATTAAAAAAATATAATATAATTAAAAATTATAAATATAATATTTTTATAAAAAAATATAAAAATATTATGTTTATAGAATTTGTATACTGTACTATTGTATTTTCATCCATACGAGAAAAACATCAAAAGGTAGCAATAGAAATATTATAACACCATGACTAATTCTATGAATCTATCGATGGATGAAAAAAAAAAAAGACTACAGGGAGATATTTTAGGTATTATATAAAATTTTTTTTGAAAAAGGGTGCGCTTGTTGAAAAAAATAAATAAATAAAGTTTTTTTCAGAAATTTATTCCTTAAAAATATATAAAGAATATGATATAAAATTTCCGAGCGGAGAAGGTCCTTCGGTGAGTGCCTTGCGTGACTAATAAAATTTAGTCTTTTATTTTTATTTTAAACTTGATTTTTATATATTTTATAGGTGATAGCAACATTATGAACGTTTATCTTTTTAATAATTTATTTTTTATAGCGAAAATAACAACACCGTCAACTCACCTCGCCACTTGCGCTAAAGAAGCCACTTATGCAAAGGCATGAGCAACTCATAGAAATAGTTCGTTAGCTTTCGCCTATCTTGACTCACGGTAAAAGATCAAAGAGGCATGATAGGATGAGCAATGACACAGACATTACATTGCTAAATCGCGATCGTGGGTCGTCACTTGAAATCAACCCATATATAAGAGCTCGTGTTATTCCTTCACGTGGTCGTCTAATTGAAATACAATCTTTAGAGAAGTCACACGAGTTAACTATTACTACACAACAACCAAACCCGTCCTCTTAACTTCCCTTTGATCGTATTATCGGTCGCAGATCCATCTCTCACAACAATAATTTTGGAAGAGGTGATATATTTAATCACAGGGAACATTAATTCTTTACGACATAGCCCAACTTTTCAGGCATCGATGCCAATCCCTATACCTTATGTGTTTCAAAGATGACTCTATCTTAATAAATGATGACGTAACTGAGACGAAGATGTGTTCACTAAGTCGTCAACATAAATAAATTTTTTACGGTATAAGAAACTAAAGAGGAGGATGAGTCACCGATCACCCTTCACCGAAATCAAGTATAAAAGTTAGCCCATGGGGTGGAGGAATCAACAAAAAATCTCTTGAGCTATGTTAAATCTTCTTCATTTTCTCTATTGATTGAAGCATCAAATGAGTCGGATCGAGAAATCCCTTGATGTTGACTAATCATGCAACACTTGGATGCATCTAAAGAACATCTCGGGACAAAACGAAACATCACCAAATAAGTCCAAGGAAAACTTTGGGATAATTCTGAACTTCCTTCGCGAATCATACCTCGAAAAAATTGTGGGTCGGTCGCCACAAGTTAGTAAAACCTTATGAGTCCACTTATTATCTCATGCCCGATTCACACCCAAGCGATCTGCTTAAGCTTTTGAAATGGATCTATATTTTTAAGATCGAACTAGGTCGTGTTGACTAAATAATAGTTTTGTGTGCGAGTCTATGATATATTTACATGTTGTTAGAGTTTGGATCAATCTTTGCGAGTAGATATTATTCGGATATCGTATTAGCAATCCTAAGTAAAGACATGAAAAGATGGTATTATTTTATAATAAAAATAAAAATAAATATAAATATAAATCACTCATCTGAAAATACCACGATATATTTGACATTATATATAAATAAGAAAAGGGCGGTATGCAAGAAGTGTGTTTCTGTGTACACGATAAATGGGAGAAGAAACCGCCCTTGACAGACTACCATGTCGTTGAATCGCTTGAAGGAAACCCTCCGCCCCTGCTCCAACTTCTCCGCCTCTTCCTCCACCACTACCGCCGCTGGCGCCTCCCACACCTCGTCCTCCTATACACAATTCCCTCTTTCGAGGAAGCCGCCCAAATCGTCCCTGTCGCAGCAGCTCCAACGCCTCGACCCCCAGTCCCTCTCCGATGGCCTCCTATTCCGTGCGCCCGACCTCGCAAGAATACGAGTAGAAGAGCACAAAGATGTGGATGAGGAGGAGGAGGAGGAGGAGGGTGGAGGTGTCGCAGCTACTGCTCTCTTCAACAGTGACGCGTTCCTTCCCCGTTCGGTCGCTTTTGAGGCTCGAGGGCCCTACGAGCCCTTGGTTCTTTCTTCTCCCGGAGAAACGCCTGTTGTTCAGGTATTTTTCTCTTTGCTTCTTTAAGAGGTAGAATGGATCGGTTTTGCAATGAATTCTGAATGTTGAATATACAGACAAGCGGCAGCGTGTGGTGCCTTTCGACATTGTCTTTGATTTCTGGAGGATTTCGTTTTAATTTAATGCTTTCTTGTCGTTTGAACTAATTTTAGCTCGATAGAAACCTCATTTTTCAGATCAATGCAAGCAAGTTTGCAGGAAGATTTTTCTTAGACTGCATCGTGTATCATCCTGGAGTCCATTATAACTCTTTCCATGTTTATTTGAAGTCTCTATTTCCTGTAGGTTTTCATGTAGGCGTTGTTTAATAACTGCTTTTGGAAGCTTAGTCCTCATTGCTAATATTCTTGATGAACAGCTGTGCGAGCTTCATGTCATTCCCATTTGAGGCAGAAGAGATTGATGATTCTGATTTGTGGAGTCTGGAAAAGGGCGACAGTTTAGTAAAAAAAAATACTTTTGAACATGTATAACATAGTCACAAATGGTTAACCTTTTTGTTAAGCTGACTATCATAAGCTCTTTGTTTGGACATTTCTAGTTCTGTTCATAGATTTGTTCCACTTTTATGAACCATCAGTGGGAACTCTTGCTACTCTCTTGAGGAAGGTATGAAATTTTGTTGCTTCCGTAAGTTGCTCTGTTGTTTGCACTATATACGTACTATATACGTACATGTTAAAGTTTATCTCTCTTACTCGTCGTTAGATCCACAATAACTACGTGTGTGTATCTTACCTGTCACTCATAGAGGGATGCTCAAGTACAACTGCAACTTTGATGACATTCACTTCGCATGGTTTTCCTTCCAATCCAACACATATAAATGCACGCATCCTCCAATACACTTTGGAATAGTTTTTAAACTGTCTGCCTTTCATACTTGGTGAACTTTCTGGTAATTTTCAAATTCTTAGCGATCCTTCTTGGTTGGTTCTTTAGCTGGATATTTTTTATGAATGTTGAATTATTCAATAATTCAATATGTGATTCTCGAATTTAAAAACTAAACTACTCCATGTTTGTGTGTTGTTAAAAAAAGAAAAAAATCAGAACGCTCTACCCACTTAACTGAATTATATGATGTTGTTTTGCTCATCAGCCAAGACAAGTTAGTATATTCCCTTTCTTTACCTTAACATTTATGTTGCATGGTTTTGTGGAACATATTCATGTACTTGATAAGGAGCCTCTAAACCTGCCTTTAACTCCACAGTAGATGCCTTGTTTGTAACCGTGACATGTTTCTCAAGTCGATTTGAGAGTCTTAATCTTTATTGATTGTAACTTGTAGATGCAATTTCATAAGAAAAATTATATACATATAGGCAGGACCATTTGTTACAAGTCCTAACATGTTGTTGCATTGTTGCAGGTTCCTGCATCGATTAATTCAAGGCTTCTTGAGCATCAAAGAGATGGTGTTAGATTTTTATACAATTTGTACAAGAACAACCATGGTGGTGTACTTGGAGATGACATGTAATCATTCTTCTTTGGTTTATAGAAATCTTGTTTTTGTTATTTCCTTCTGCATAGGTAGAGTTTCTTTGAGAAGTTATTGTAATACCCTATTTTGTTTTAATAAATATGCAATTTCTTGCATGTCATTACCACTATCATGTTGATTATATTGTATTGGGTAGTACATTGCTACATGCTATTGACAATTGGTCTTGATAGATTTATGAAGGAAACATATCAAAGACATGCTAGGCATCAGTAACAGTTGTATACCGTTCCATATTATGCAAAAATTTTGGCATGTGCTTTAAAGAATGACCAATATGATGGTACTTGTAAAAATGATTAGCAATTGTAGTAACTAATTATCTATTTTTCCACATAATTTTCTAAATCACAGCCCTCTTGAAATTTTGAAGTGGTCATCAAAACGTTTTTAGCTGGATTGTAAAATGCAACCAAGT
Organism: Musa itinerans; assembly: GCA_001649415.1. Taxonomy (NCBI): domain Eukaryota; kingdom Viridiplantae; phylum Streptophyta; class Magnoliopsida; order Zingiberales; family Musaceae; genus Musa; species Musa itinerans. The sequence goes on from LVTN01000362.1 coordinate 30,156, forward strand.
AGTTAGCCTCTTGAATCTAGAGATGTAGAATGGAACAAAATTCACTTTCATTTGTGCTATTATATATACTTTAGCTGAATTATTATTATATTGAATTGATTATATCTCATATAAATATTTTTAAAGTCTGTTTTACTTCATATATCTCCTCTTTTACTCCTTCCCAACTTATCATGGTTCTTAAATAGTCTTCCAAATTACTATCATATTTGCTTTTTCTCATGTCTATGCTGAACATTCTATTTCATCTTAAACTAGGGGGCTTGGGAAAACCATCCAGACCATAGCTTTTCTTGCTGCTGTTATTGGAAAAGATGGTGAACATGGAGTTCATGAGATGGAACATGTCATTAAGAAGGGCCCCACGCTGATCATCTGTCCAACTTCAGTTATTCACAACTGGGAAAATGAGTTTTCTGAATGGGGAGACTTTAGGGTTGTTGTTTATCATGGACCAAATCGTGATTTGATTATTGAGAAACTCAAATCTCATGGTATAGAGATACTTATTACTAGCTTTGACACTTTCAGGGTTCACGATAAAATTTTATGTGAAATTCCATGGGAAATTGTAATTGTTGATGAAGCACATCGCTTGAAGAATGAAAAATCACGGTTATATAAAGCATGTTTAGGAATAAAAACCAGAAAAAGATTTGGTCTCACTGGAACTATTATGCAGAACAGGATATTGGAGCTTTTTAATCTGTTTGATTGGGTTGCCCCTGGGTCCTTAGGGACTTGGGAACATTTTCGGGATTTCTATGATGAACCTTTGAAACATGGTCAGAGGTTAAGTGCGCCAGAAAGATATGTCCAAATTGCCGATGAGCGGAAACAACATCTTGTTGCAGTTTTGCAGAAGTACTTGTTAAGAAGGACCAAGGAGGAGACTATAGGACATCTTATGTTAGGGAAAGAAGATAATGTTGTCTTTTGTGGAATGAGTGAGTTGCAAAAGCGAGTTTACAAGAGGATGTTGGAACAGCCTGATGTCCAATGTCTAATAAATAAGGATCTTCTTTGTGGCTGTGGCAGCCCTTTAGCTCAGGTTGAGTGTTGCAAGAAGATAGTTCCAAATGGTATCATATGGACGTATTTGCACAGGGACAATCCTGAAGGCTGTGAATCATGCCCCTTCTGCCTAGTTCTTCCTTGCCTTATCAAGCTTCAGCAGGTACTTTGAGCATACAATATTTTCATGCTAAATGTTCTTCTTAATGTGTGTTAGACTGTTAAATGTGAGTCTTACAGATAAGCAATCATTTGGAGCTGATAAAGCCCAATCCAAAGGATGATCTCGAGAAGCAAAAGAAGGATGCTGAGCTAGTATCTGCTGTTCTTGGTGCCGATGTTGACTTGATCGGTGGCAATGCTCAAACTGAAAGTTTCATGGGGCTTAGTGACGTTGAACATTGTGGAAAAATGCGGGCATTGGAGAAGCTATTATTGTCATGGACTACAGGCGGTGACAAGATTCTTCTTTTCAGCTGCTCTGTCAGGTGATTCTTCTTTTCAGCTACTCTGTCAGGTGACATTCCAATAAAAAATGGTTTGCCATTTAATATGATCCTTGACATTTTAAGTTCTTACTGCTTGCCCATTTTGCTCAGTGAACAGACATAGTGTAGTGATGAAAGAAAATGCAAGAGTATGTGTGGTACAAATATGATACTTTTTCTTGAGCATTGATGCAAGATTAAGACTAAGGACATGTAGGGTGAGAATCCAATTCTCCTGTATCTGATACAGGCCGATAGAGGTTCTTTGGCATCGCAAATGTGTTCTTTTCATCATTATAACATTTTTGTGTAGAGAGTGGTAAAAATTAGGCACTTGTAGTTGTAGGATTAAAAAGATTACCAAAATTATTTTTAGCTGAATATTTTTGCAGATATATGTAAAGCTATGAGTGAAAATTCTTTCTTACATATTTATTTTCAATAGTTGTGGAAATTTGGGCAATTTTTCAAGTAGATAGAAAATATCTAATCATATTAACTAAAAGTTGAAAAATGGTGAAATGTCACTAGGATAAAATTGGACAACATTTCAGTTGTGCTAGTTGGTACGAGTTGTCACATGACATGCCAAACTGTACTATGCCATGTCAATACAACACACAACACTGTACCAAAAAGGTATTGACATGCCTTGTTTGGATTTTTGGATGAACCATTTGGTTCCTTGTGTTATGAATAGATAAGAGATAATTTTTTAAGTGTGATAAACCATTTATGCTGTTCAGTGACAATTAACGTATGGTATCAACTTATCAACAGCTTTAAGAATTTTGAGCTCAAGTAAAACAAAGACTTTTTTACTACTACTTTTCCTCAACATTTCTTAAATATGCACATCATTGTATATTTAGATCTTCTCAAACTTGCGAAATTAAGTTCTATTTTGAGAGAATTGTTTCCTGAAACTGAAAAATATGCAAAAGGGATTTTAAAAATAGTTCGAATAGCACGCTCCATGTCAAATAGAGTTCTGTTTTTCCCTAAATCCAACAGATCAACTTTCTGATTGATTCAGGACCCAAGGGAAAAAAAAATACAATAATCACAATCTAATAAGTCTGGAAGAAACTTATAGTCATGATTTGGTGAAGATAACCATCATAAATCTTTTTTTTTTATTGAAGACTTTATTTTTTGCATTTGTAGTATGCAGATACCAAATTGACATGTTCACTCATATTTCTTTTTTAGCTTCATAATATCATGACCCAGGAAACTATAGAAATTACTTTAAATTCAAGAATCTGGAAGCCACACTTACCTGGAATCATTCAGTGGTACTTGATTGATTACAAAACCAGCTCATTAGAAAACAACACATGCCAAGATTTGAGAATGAACTTTGATGTTTAAGGAATTTCTAAAATGTCTACCAAAATATGCTATCTTCTCCAAAAAGAATGGTAGATATTAGTTTAATTGATTTTTCTTCATTGTTGAGTCACATTAAAAGGCAAAACACAAATGCTGAGAAGCATTGGCAGCTGAGAGATCCTTAATTGGATGTTAGTATAAAATGCTTGACATAAAATGTTTAAACTAAATTTTTGCTAATTACGATAATCATATATTTGCAATTTCCAACAGTCCAAATTTTTTTTATCTATGTATTTGAATGCAAATTCACGCTGAATCCAATGATATGGCCTTTTCATTTGACATGCGCCAATCATCCTCTTTGTTTATTTGGCAATTGGTGCAGTAATATATGGTGGTGACATGTCAATTTGATTATTTGGTCAATTTGCAAACTGGAAAAAACGGTTGAAACTAAATGGCAACACTGTCCTTTATGACCGACATAACAAGGATTCTAGTTATGGAAATAGCTAGCCTCTCTGCTCATAGGAGTAAAATTGCATATATTAATTTTCGGAAATCCTCATTGGCAGGAGTCTCATGGTTCAGACAACTCTTATCCAAATCCATTGTTTAAAACCATCAAGGGAACTAAAGGATGGTTGACTATTTTTGGACTCACTGTTACATTTATCTAATGCTCCAAGTTCTTCACCCCATAAACAAATTCACGGTTGCCAAGATCAGAACTATCTGGTGTTATCATACTTAACTTTTGGAGAGTTAAAGGGGTTGTGATTAAGGTGGGAAAAACAGAACACTTTAAAGACTAACCTGCTCAGGCATTTTAGCTTTCAATATAGTTGAGTGGCTGCATACATTTGTCACAATCTCAAGGTTTCTCTAGTTAATTCAACAACTGGTCTACATCGATACTGAATAAAATCATTCACAATTTTATATTTGTAACTTTCATATTTTATGTTTGTAAACTTTGTGCTTTGCTTGCATTCCATATCATCAGCATTCTCTGGATTTTCTGTTGTGATTCTGGGATACTCTGCACCTGATGTTTATACTGAAAGCAGGATGCTGGACATACTGGAGAAGTTTCTTATAAGGAAAGGCTACTGCTTTTCCAGGCTTGATGGTTCAACTCCAATGAGCATACGTCAATCACTTGTTGATGACTTCAACAAAAGTCCAAGTAAACAGGTAATTCTTAAATAAAATAGTTCAAGTAAACGTGCACTTTCAACTTATAGTTATATTTCCTTCTTCACATAGGTATTCCTGATATCCACTCGTGCTGGCGGTTTGGGTCTGAATCTGGTCAGTGCTAATCGGGTTGTAATTTTTGATCCAAACTGGAATCCTGCACAAGACTTGCAGGCCCAGGACAGATCATTTCGTTATGGGCAGAAACGACATGTTATAGTTTTTCGTCTTCTTGCTGCTGGTTCTCTTGAGGAACTTGTTTATTCTCGGCAAATTTATAAACAGCAGCTTTCGAATATTGCTGTTTCTGGAAAAATGGAAAAACGTTATTTCCAAGGTGTCCAGGTATTGATTTTGAGATGATCTCACTTTTTTGCTTTCCAGATTCAGTATTAATATTTGATCAAAATTTGGTTTATCGCCATATGTCCTCCATCTTACAGGATTGCAAGGAATTTCAGGGTGAGCTATTTGGAATCTGCAACCTTTTCCGTGACCTATCTGACAAGCTTTTCACAAGTGAGATAATTGAAATGCACGAGAAGAAAGGAAAGCATTTAGCTACTCAGATGAATCCACTTAATCCAGAAAGTGAAAATTATATTACTCCTATGGAAGCAAGTGAAATATCATTTCATGGTAAATCTAATGAGGCAGCAATTTTTGAAGATGAAAAGAAGCTTCAGGAGCTAGGTAAGGTTATGTACAATTACCAATTATTCCTGATCATGCAGCCTGAAAAGAAAAAGAAAACTTATAGCATATTTTCAATTTCTTCCATTGAACTCTTCACTACCTAATTATGCACATGCTATTGTGCCATGATTTATGCACATGCACCTTGTAAATAATTTCTTCTTTATAGATATTGGCCTTGTTTCTGAGGCACATCTGTTGTTATTTACATTATGAAAGTCCAACAGTTCTCTATGCAGATATAGTAAGATAATATTAGGCTTGCCATTATGTGTCTTTTGAGGTTAAATGAGGTTCTTGAGTCAGTTACCTGTCTGAGGGACACGAGCACCTTAAGACTTGGCAGTTGACATTGGTGGCGAGTCCCTTAGGAGTTCAAGAGGAAACATGGAATCCTAAATCCCATACTTCTCTAGACTTGTTGCTTTTGGGCATTTGCTCAGTGCACAAGCTACTCCTCTAGCCTGTCATATTTGTGCTCAATGGTTCATCATATACAACTTTTTCCAAGACCCCTAAGGGCTTCATGTCCATTTGCTTTTATGTATGAGAACTTGGTGTATGTTTTGTGTTTTGTAGGACTAAAAATGAGAGTCATTTTCTTGTTTATTCGGTTTCCCTTGCAATGAACTAGACTAATTTAGGAAGAAAAAATGTGAGTACATATTACTATCATCGTGCATTGTAGATTTCTCTGGCTTTCTTTAGGAAAGCAAGCCATTGTGTCATCTAAATGATTTATAGTTTCGTGGTTGTTGAAGTTGATTTATTGTGAAATTTTTTTGAAGTACAGTGAGAAGTGAATCTTGAAAACTTGCATATTCTAGTCACAAGTTATCATACTGTCTATTCCACACTATCGATCACTTCTGTTCTTATGCAAAAGCTTGTTGGGACCTATTGGCATTCACTGTTTCTTTATCAAATTCAACTTCAGTGTATGACTAGTGTTAGAAATGAATGTCGAGTGAACTTCAGTCTCCTCTTTTCAGGTATCGTATATGCTCACCGTAATGAGAATGTTGTCAACATGGGGCCTGGAATTTTAGGACAGAAAGTAGCAGGTACACATGAAAACTTTACCGGGAAGACTTTATCAAAGACACGAGGCAATAGCTTGGAAAGAATCTATAATATGGGTAGACTTTCTTCTGAACAGCAGAAGAGGAATGAATTCAGAAGCATTGCCCACGACATGGGCATGGCAGAGCTAGAATTTAGCAAGTGGTTACTCTCGGCATCACCATCACAGAGGATTGAAGTGCTACAGAATTACAAGAAGAAAAAGAAGCAGATGATACAACCTATGAGGCTACCCAAAGACAAATAGAGAATTTAGATCCGTGTCTTGTACCTATTCTTTGTATTGCCCTCCTAGAAACTGAGAATCCTAGGGAACTAGAAGGAAAACAGCAAAAGCGTGATGGACAAGAGAAGATATTCGATAAACCATATACTGTATGGTGATGAGCTGTAATTAAATAAACATGCTTCTGCTCCTGCCTGTACATAAAATATGTTTTATTTGTTGGTTTAGGTTCTTAATTCCCCCTTTGGTAATATATTCTTATCATTTTCTTTGTGCTAGTATTCCGATTTTCTTTAATCTTTGATGATCACAACATTTGCCCACCCTCCCTTATTGTACACAAAAAGGATCAGGATTTCTTTTTATAAGCTGGTTAGGTTTTTGCATTGTTTGTCTGATTCTACATCATTAGATTTCTTCAGGTTCTTTGGCATGATCATATTTTCATTTATTTCTTAGTCTGTCGACAGTGCACTTATGGAGTTTAATTAGCAATAATACAAGTGTTTAAAACTCCACCAGTCAACTGACGAACCTACATTTAATTCCAAGTAAAACAACATCATCCCCATCTATTGTTTAGGCCAAATAGAACAGGTAGAATGTGTCTGTCTAAACTAAATTAGAGATAGGCCAAAGCATAAATTAGTTTGTTGAAGAATATTATTTAGAGATGTGTAACTCATACAGTATTATGGCGTTTGAGAGGGTGACGTCTCCTGTCCTCGGATAAGATGGGATATGCTACGAACATGAAGAATGTACCTACCACTCATCGTTGTGCTCGCTGTTCTTTGTTTTGATGTGTTAGCTTTCAGTGACGACCCAACCTGAGCCATTGTTTCCTGTGCGATAAGACTCCAATCCCACAGTCGTCATCTTTATTCCCAAGATTGATTCCTCCTCTCTCTATCGTGGCTGTCAGATTCCCACGGTTCTTACGCTCTCATCTCTCTCTCTCTCGCTTCCTTTTTCTTTTTTCTACTGTCGCTTTGCTTTCGTCTTTGTTTTTCTTTTCCTTCCTCCTCTTATATTGATTTCCTTTCTTCTCTTTAGGCTTACACATCTCATTCGTACGCATTGAGATACTCATCATCAACACGGAGACAAAAACATACATTAGCTTTTCCTAGTCATGATGTTGCAATGGAGTTCCCCTTCCTCCCCTCATATTCATTTCCTTTCTTCTCGTTAGCCTCACACATCTCATTCGTACGCATTAAGATACTCAACATCAACACGGAGACAAAAACATACATAGCTCTTTTCCTAGTCATGATGTTGCAATGGAGTTCATCATCATTAGTGAGTGCCTCGACGGAGCAGCAGCAGCAGCCATCTCCAAAAGCACGCAATGATGCACCAACCACTCCAGAATCAAAGTCTCCTCTCTCTCCACCACCAACTCCGTCACTAAGAAAGGCCGAGTCGTCGGGGTTTGGCCGAATCACCCCTCCAAAACAAAATTTCTAATGTTCCGTCAAAGATGCCGCCACTAATTAGACACGGATGGAATCGCCCAAAACAGATTCCTAGGAGGATTAGATCGGCTGGATGTGGTTTGTTTTGTCAGCCACGACACCACCCAACGTTTTTGATAATTCCAAGTTGTGGGGATTTTGGTGGTACATGGAAATCTTACTTTTGGGCCTGAGGGCTCTTCGGTAATATGGCGCAACTTTACCGGCTGCTCCTAACATCCCCTAACTCACAACTACAACCACAACCCGACTCCGGTCCAACACGAACACCGATGTTCCCAACTTACCCACCTCCTGTTGGATTCGTGTGTTTGTTCCATCGCAATGCAACTTTCGGCACCCGATAACATCAGACCGCGTGTCCCCGAGATGGATCATAACCTAACGTCAACGGCCGATATGAACCCTTTCGTTGTTTTCTTCGTTACTGTTCTTCTCCGCATTTGATCCGAATCCCCCCCGTTCCCAAAACGACGGGGGGTCCTCTCCGACGGCGAATCCTCGCTGACGCGAAGCGAGAATTTTGTCCACGCTTCTTCTCCTCCTCCTCCTCCTCCTTCCGCTTCTTTAATCTCTCTTTCCGTCGCTTTCTCGAATTAAACTAGGATCGCTGGCGATATCTGACTCGACGGTGCCTCGTCGATGGGCGGAGTCGTTGGTGGGGTTTCCGCATCAGTTCGTTGCGGCCTCCCTTTCTCCCTTCTCCCCTCTCCTACGCCTCGCGGTTGGTGATGGTTGACTCCGTCCGAAGCAATCCGCCCCTTTCTTGCCGATTTTATTCGCGAGGTTCGGGCGTAACTTGCAAGCTTTGGGCTTTGGGTCGTTCCGTCTTGCCTTCAGGGTTGCGTTCTGAGGCAATGGGTGGGAGTCGGAGAGACAAGTGGTTTCTTGGGAGTACGGCGGCGGCGGCGGCTGTGGTGGTGGTGCTTTTTGGTCTGGTTCCACCTTTGGTGGCTCTAAGGCCCCTCAGGGAGAGGGACTCTGCAGCTGGTGGGGGTTCTTGGGGTGATGAGGTCTGCTTCTTGCCCTTTCTTGCTTCCCAATTTGATGATTTTCGAGTTCCTGATTGCAATGATGGTTTCCTTGGGATTCTCGAGTATAAAGAGCCTTAAATTATCCTTTTCTGGATCACAGGATGATTGTGCTAGTAGCTTTCGGCATTGGTTACATTTTGAATCATTAGGTTTTAGGTTGAGAATTTGGGACTCGTAGTAACTCGGAGAACCTACCTCAACGAACGTTGCAAGAAGTAGATACTAGACGTTTCTGTTATTATAGGGTGGGGTTCACTGGAAGAAGTCTTAGCCATTTTATGATGCTAGTGATGCTAATTCTTGTACCGAGTGGATCATGGAATGGTTACACCTTGCATCTAATGGTTAATGTAATTTTAAAGGCAAACGTTTGATGTTTTCTCTGTGGAGTTGTTAATGCAATTTCCTGCTTTTTGAATTTCTTATGATACCCATTTAGAAAATGTTGAGAGGTTTTGTCTTCACTACTGCGTGCATTATAGGTCACTTAATTGTCCCCTTTTACTGATTGATTTTTCCTCTTAGATTTTGTTGCCTTTTCTTGTATAGCTTATTGGCTGCTGACCATGCTTTCTATACTTTTCTATATTATGACTGGCTACTTCTATAACCAATCAAAATTTTCATCTTCATTTCTTTGATCATGGGTAACCATTTTTTTTTAGTATCAATCCAGGTGGAATCACTATTAGTATAATTGGACATACTTGGTGTTTTCTTATATTCTCTCGGTTCCATTTATCTCCCTATCCTATTAGTATTCTTTGGCCAACTCTTGTTTGCAACCCTTAATACTTTGTATTTAACTTTTTGTTATCATTGCCTATTATATTTGATTTTTTTTTCTTTTGAACTCAGTAAACATTCTTTTTTAACCCTTGGGAGTTGTTTAATCGAGATAACTGAAAGCCTTGTACTATGAACATTATGACATACCAAGTATTTGTAAGTTGCATGTGGAATAGATCAGGTTGTTTCCTGTTTTAGCTTATTGAAAGGACTGAGTAATTGGTTCTCATGTAGTGATAATATTTAAGCTGCGTTTGGGAACACATTTGCATTCTTAATGTATAGTTGGAGAAAAAGGTTTGAGTAAATGTGCAATTGTGAAATGCTTCGAATGTTTGGTAAACAATAGATGAAAATTGTATTTTAAGTGTACATTGATGTAAGTGTTGTTTGGTAAAATTGTATTTTAAATGTTCATTGAATATTTTATGATAAATTTACCCTTCTAACATTTTCAATATTTATTCAAAAATGGCTACATATTTTCTATTTAAATTAATAAGTAAATAAATAAAATAAATAAATGAATGTATGTAATCTTATAAAAAAATTTATATGGCCCAAATATAATCATATAAATAAATAAAAAATAAACTTTAAAAATAGATAAATAAAATTTCACCTTATATGAAATATAAATCATGTTGGTTCCTCGCTGAATCAGTTTGTCGATCTTGTAATTTTAGATAATTATAAGGTACTTTGGAAATTTGAAATATTACATTGACATCCCGTAAATGTTGATGCTACTTTGAGGTAGCATCGACATTTGAGCATTTCCAATGCAGCATCCAAGCCAAATGTGATTTAAAAAAAATTTACCAAGCACCAATCACATTTGAAATGTGCATTAGGCCCTCAATGTACATTTCAAATGTGTTCCCAAACACATCTTTAATGTTTTTATTTTTTTCTTGTTTGTTGCTTGATAAGGTATGCCCCTTGTATCGGAGTTTTCTCCATTTGAGGAAGAGAGAGGCTCTCCCAAGAGTTAAACGAGAGAAGAAACTAACTAAACTAAAATTTATTATTGTACAAAATAAAATAGAGAAGTCTCAATCATGACCTCAAGGCTTTGTAGCATCTATATTAGGAAGAGTTGTGGGATAAAAACGACTGTCATCAGCCCACAATATCACTATCAAAGTAGGACTCTAGAACTCTCAAAATGTGGTTCCTGACAAGTAACAATCCCAAATCTATATTAAGATTCTTAAACACCAAATGGACTTCAAACTTGATGCTAGAGACTCCTTAAAACACCAACCAATACTAATCTTTTATGAGTTATGTCTTATGTTCTCCTGAATATTCTTTTTCCTGATTTAGTTTAACTAAAAACTATTTTGCTCCAGGGATATATCAGAACCTCTGATTTGACTGGTCTTAAACTTGAGACCCCACATGTTCATCCAAAATAAAAAAAGAAAACAACCTACTTGCCCATTCATATAAAGACAAATAATTTTAGCTAGCAGGAAGAACTACTATGAAATATTTTCTTGATGTAGAGCATGCTTCTTTTAGGCTTCTTGCATTGAGGAGCTTGAACAGTTTTGTTTGGCCGATATTTTGCTTTAACTGTTTTTTTACTTTTTAGTAAAATCAGACATTAAGAACATGCCTTCATCTTTTGTATGCTATGCTGATTGATGCTTTTGAAAATGCTATTCTTCTTTAACTGTAGCACGACCCTATGTCATGATATGAACGATGTGCTCTTTCGCTTTGTGTAGTTTTATCAAATTTTCTTACTGATGTAATATCTGAAGGAAATTAGAATATTAATTTTTGTATTCTATTTTATGATAGAAACTCATGTGCATTTGCTATTTGGTTTGCTTATGTCCAATTTACTTTCATACATACAGCGACTTTTTCTTAGAAGCTACGAAAGTGACTTGAGTCCTTATTCTGCATGGAACATAACAGGAACATATAAAGGTTTGTATCCTCTTCTTGTTTTCTAGGACTTAATCTGAACATAAAAAAATGCACATAATTGATTTTTTTGGTTACGAACTTCGGTAAATTTGATGATTTGCAAGTGAAATGTTGAAAGAATGTGCTATACCCAACAAAATGAGGTAGCTAGTCACATTAACTTTACTTTCCATATCTCTTTATGAATCTTGATTACTCTTATAGTGATACACAGGAAGATGGAACTTTGTAGAGACCACAAATGGATCCTCTAGGCTTTTTGATTTTGTGAATTCTAATGGTGAATCAGTATTGGAGTTGGTGAGTACTCCGACAAAGATAAGTGGTGTACACTATGTTCAGGTAAAAATGATGTTAACTCTGTTTGCTCATTAGTATTATCATCATTTTAGTATGATATTGCTTATTATTTATCATCATAGTATGTTATATCCCCTCTGATTGTGTAAGTGGTTTTTATTCATATTTTCTTCCTTTATTTTGAACGTGTATATAAGAATTTAGTTACTAAATATCTGATATTTTATGATATATAGTGAAATAATCTTTCTGAACTTTTGCTTCTTTATAGTAATATTTGACTATATATATATATATCCAGTATTTCCACCATGTTTTTAGTGTTTGACACTCGGAGCTGTTTTTGCTTCAAAAAACATCATATTTTTTGGGATCTGATGTTATCTTGGCAAACAGATAGTGCCAATCAGCATGAAACCATGCTCAGCTTGCAATGATGCATCACTGGCATTCTTGTACGACAAAATTAAAACCTGAAAAAAGAAACATGCTTGTTGTTGATTGTTGTGATTTTGGCAGGTGTGGAACCTGAATTTTTTTTTATTGATTTGGTAGAATCCTTAAATAGTTGAGATGGCTTTTGGATGGCAGGTTGCACATGCTTTGGCTTTCATCTTAACCTTGGCTTTAAATTGTTTCTCGATTTGCAAATGTGTCTGCAACCATCACGTGCATTAGCTCTTCAAGCAGGATATCTTTTGGTGTTTCCATTTTATCCTTCACAATGATCACTTATTGAGATTCCTCAACTCTGATTTTATTTTTGTGCTTGAAAGAAGTGTAAGCCTGTTCCTTTAAAATGGGAACTATCTTTGCAAGAACTTGGACACCCATGTTTATCATAAGAATTTGAACAGCTTTCGACATGGAAACCAGTCTTATTAGTTTCACAATCCTGTTGCACTGTCAACCCAATCAAGGATTAAAGGATCTATTGTACGCTTCATAATCTTGGATCAACACCTCAAATCTTATTTCGTCATGGCAGGGAGCAGTCATTTTCCATGACGTGTTTGACAGCAAGCATGATCATGGATTTTCCAAATTGAGATTAGAAGGAGTATATATTTGGCCCTTCAGGCAGCTTCGAATGGTAGCCAGTAGGTAAGATCTATCATTTTCTTTTCTTTTAACCTTTGCTACCATGAAACGTTTGTAATTCAGTACAAGTGTTGGTTTTTATTTGTTGCATTATTCATCTTTCACCATAGGTTTCAAAATCATGGTCATTTTCTTGTGTGTTTAGATAATTATGATTACTGAAGATTCTGGCAGCTACAAATTCCTCTAGATGTTTAAGTGTACGACACACAATCACTATTTGCTGCTCGTGATTATTTTTTAAAAAAATATGAAGACATTACAGGATTCTTCTAATTTTTTTATTTTTTATTTTTGAAAATTCATATTGTGATAGTTGTTTTTGAAAATTACATGTATCTTGTATTGCATTGTCCCATTGGGGCCACTTGTATCCTCGGCATATTGTCTGTTGTTTTAGTTGCTTGTTTATTCTGATGATTTCATAAATTTGTTATGACACAATATATTTACTAGCATTAGTTTTTAAGTGTCGATGGGTTAGTTGATAATCATATTCACTTGATATATACACTTAGACAGGAGGCTACAGGTCCGAGAGACATCTTGGTTCATCATGCCATTGCTTTAGGTTTGTATACAGCTTCATTGATTTTAGTAAAAGGTGATTTAGATGCATGTGGTTCTAGGAATCTAGGTTACTACTAAAAAAAAAGAATTTTGGTTATAGTTTTCCTTGTGATGGCCTAGGATGGTACCATCCATCATAGGACAGTACAAGCTCAGTATAGGACACTGCAAGCTCTGTACCAAGCAGTTTGTGTTTTTCTGTTCTTTAGTCTTTTTTAGCTTTTTTTTGAAACTCGATATGTATTGGCCTACCAACATTTGTACTCGGTATGGACCGGTACCATATTGGTCCAAGCCCTGATCATTATAGTTCACGAAATTGTGAACCTTGGTTCCAATGTGTTTTTCACTAAATGCAATGAAAAACTTATGGTCAGTAGGGATATCATTACTTTCTCTAGGGTGTTCATGAAGAGAAGTTTACAATGACTTGGTGTCAGTGCATTCCGAGGGTGACTTCACTACTTCTAGGGGACCAAATCTTTCTTTTCTCTGTGAAGTCTTCTTTTTCATTGTACTATACTTTGACTCTATAGAAATTCACCTTCCCTTTCCTTTTGAATTCTTGAGCTATATTAGTCCTATGATGGCTTTTTCAGTGTAGGGAAAGAAAGAAGGGAGCATAAACACGTGATATACATAGATCTGACTTCATGCTGGTTACTTTGGTTTTAGATGTTATGTTCATGCTGAATCTAGTTTCTCAATGTCTGCTTTCGTGCAACTTTGGAATTTTTTTTTAATTTTACTTACTTTCCATATGTGCACCTCAATTGTATATCTGAATCCTGGATTAAGTACTAGATTATGACTAGTAGTATTTTGAAACTATTGTAATATAAGTTTGTTATATATAGTGGAGGAGATGGCAAGGCACTTCAAGAAGAAGATTACTTTTTGTCCAATCCATATCACTTGGTATGAGTTCTTAGTTCATTAAAGTTCAACCTTTCATTTTCACCATATTCTCATTGAAATACACTGATGGAAAATATTTGAACATTTGTTTTTTGGTGTTCTATTTTCTGGCAAATTGCAGCTGTTATTTATTTCTTTCCAGAAAACCAGAGCTATATAGCTAAATGATATAAAATTGGCAAGAAGCAGTTAATTCTTTGCTACATCCATTATCAAAACTAAATGATATGGTTTTCATTTTATCATGCTAAATTTGTGAGAACTTTCTAAAGAGAATGATTTTAAACTCGTAGAAGATAATCTAAATTTAATGGAAGAGTGCATAAGCCACTCACCTAACTAAGTGAAAACCTTTTTCATATGAGATTAGGTTATCACTTTATGCTACAGTGCCCCAGGCATGAGTTGTTTTACTTTGATACTTGTTACATTCTGCAGGCTGAATGATGGCATGGTGTAGTTCGGTGTTAGATAACTTTCCAGTGATTTTCATTTAATAATTTTGTCCAACTGTCGGTGATTTTATTTCTGTTGCATATTTACTCAGTTCAAAGTTGATTATACCGATGGACTTGCTGGAGGGTTATTATAGATCTTATGGATAAAGTTGGAAGCCCATGTCAACTATGATCACTTGCTGTGTTTGAAAGTGCATTAGCTTCCTGAGACCATGACATGGCCCACTGAGCTTATTTAGCATGGGGAAATTAAGCTACTGAATTTTAGCTATGGCAATAAGTTGTAGCCTTGTATGCTGGAACACTATCTTTGTCTTGTTCACTTATTACTTATCTTACATTAATGTTCATAATTATGTGATTTTGCAGCATGGAACAGTATTTTACTTTACAGCCTAGGCATGACATTGCAATTTTCTTGAAGTTAAATCTTAATCACCATAGTTTATGTCTGAGGTCAAATATGTGCATTAAACTCTCTTTTCTTTTGTTTGCATAGATTGTGACATTGAATTGGATTGTTTTGTGCTGATAAGGACACATTATCATTGCAATGGTATATGGAATATGACTCCTCTTCTAAAATTTCAGAAATGTGATGGCTTTGTCAACATTTGTATGATCTAACTTATTTCTCAGTATTGTCCAAAACATGGTTTCAAATACTGTTCTGACAAATAACTGGTATTGGACTATGTGGTTCGATACCAGTTAGTAATTATGTTTTATTATTATTTTGGGTGATACTGGATTGTACGGATCAGTATACCACCTGGTACACCGGTGCCATACCAGTCCAGTATCAAATTGAGATTTAAAACCTTAGTTCAAGGTAGTTATGGTCTATTAGGATTTTTACTGCATTTGCTTTCTTTTCGAGTAAAAGGCCATAGAATAGTTATTTTCTGTGTTTTTCCTGACAGCTTGGTGTGTTTTCTTCTCAAGTACTTCAAGAATCTCACCAAGATAAAATCTGGAGGAGAAAATGTAAATCTTTATCCTTTACCTTTTAAATTGTTTCTCTTTTACGTTACCTGTCATTTTAACTGTATCACTTGCTTTATCAGCTTTAAATTATGATGTGGAGAAACATTGTAATATAGAAATAGCTGCTCAAGTTTCCCGCACATCTGGCCAACATGGTACTGATTTCTTAGATCTCACCTGTTTCCATTTATTCATATTTTATTGTTTTGTGGTGGTTTCTTGTATGTTTAATTAGTGATGGAAATAATGTTATGCTGGTGTTATTGACAGTCTTGGAAGATCACTTAGCATTATTCTTTTTATTAGTTTTGGAAAGAGTATCATCCTTAGTCTTTAATAGAGCATAAAATCATATAAACACTGCTTGAATCATATCTCTGTATGCAAAATCTTGTTACCACCATAATTTTATTGCAGAATGCTATCAAGTTTGATCATATGCATAGAATTATTTTATGTAACACTAGGAGTAGAAAAGACAAGGCTTATTCAGTAAGTCAAAGACCAGATTCTCCATTTATTAATCTTTGCTTTCATTGAACTATAAGAATATGATTATCAGTAAAGAATTAATTACTGAGAATCATGAAAATCTAAATGAAAATAATATGTGATTTCAGATAATATGATTCTGCGGAATATATGCTTGAATGATAAGTTTGATTCGACCAAAAGATTAGAAATGCACAAGCTTCACGAGCATAGCACTATATCAATTGCTGCATAATGTGCTTGTCACATATTGACAAAAGCATCAAAGGTAGCACATGATTGTTCTGTCTTGATCCATCCTGTATGTTTTGCATTTGCAATTTATGTTGATTTTATGTTTTCTAAACATCATAGTTGAGTATCCAAGGATTTATAAGGAATTATTTTAATTCACTTGTCAAATATGCACAAATGCATCAAAGGTAGCATATGGTCGTTCTATCTTGGTCCATCCTGTATATTTTGCATTTGCAATTTATATTGATTTTATGTGGTTTAAACATCATAGTTTAGTACTCTGAACTCTGAGGATTTATAAGCAATTATTTTAATTATCAACAAGTTTTATATATATGTCGGTTGTTGGAATATTTTCATGTTGAGTACTGATGAAGTTTTAATGTTCATTTGCTGCCTTTGATGGTAACAATATGTAGGCATGCTGGGTTTTCTTAATCAATATATAAATTTTAAACAATTGGGTTTTCAGTCATTTTCATGCATATTAACATGATCATATGCATAGCTGAATATGTTATATTTTTACTGTATTCATTGATATGAGTCCATTACTTTAAATATATATGCTAAGTAGTCTAGAATATTCCCTTTGCTAATTATGTCTCTTGTTAGTACATGGAGATCATGAACGTTATCATCTGGAGGGCTTATTGGAGAGTCCAAAGGTCGATGATGATGGGGAGTGCTTTTCCCCCATTTTGTTGAATGCTACCTCATTGAACACTGAGGTCTACTACAATAAAGCCATTAATTATACACTGATGGTCACCTTTGTATCCTTCATGATCAAGCAATCATGCATTTATCAAATATTTATTTCGCATTCCTTTTTGGAAGCCTTGACATGCTAATGCTCTAGGTCTCTTTCCTTCAAGTTCTGCTGCTAATTAGACAAATGGAGCATAGCAATACCCAGTCTGTGAGTCTCTACTTTAGCATCCAATAAAAAACATTTCCAGCAAGTGCACTCCATATGTCTATTTGTTTCTATGATCAAATATTTTTTAAACTTGTATGCCACTGTGGGTTTCATTCTATTTACAGGGTGCTGCCAAGGTTTCTATCATAATGATTGGACAACAAGCTATCATGGATGCGTATCTCTGTCTTTTACATTTGACAGCAGGAATCTTAGTTGGTAAGTTCTAAATCTGTTGATGTCGTGTGAGTATTTTAATAAGTTTAGAGCTAGTAAAATGTGCAATTTGAAAAATTCTTTTGCTCTATACTAGAGGGAAATTTTGTTCATACTATGTTGTGCTAGGAAATAAACCTCAGGTTGTAATTCCATATCAGTCTCCACTCAGACCAGTTTGATATGTTGGTACATTATATTCTGCCACAGATATCACTGAAAAAATATATAAGTTGGTGTTGGCACTTAATACATTATATTATGTATTGTTAACGGTTTGATAAGACTGGTGTGGTCAATAAACTGCGATACTTGAACCTGTGCTGTTGTTAAGTTTAAAGAAATATTTTGAAGTTGAATTCCCCTTGTGACTTGTAATACCCAAGTAATCATTTACTTTGTATACAAAAATAGTTGCCTATTATTTGATGTTAGGCATTATCAAAGGTATCCGCATGACCATAAATCTTTATTTGTTTTCCTGACCAACTTTCAAAATGTTTACTCTGCATCAAATTATTTTGTCTGTGATAGTTTCTAGTTCTACTACATTTTGTCTAACCCAGTATTCATCCTCTTCACGTAAACACTGCCAGGATAATATTGTAGCCTCCTTAGATTAACTTTTCATGGAAACATTCAAGAACACAGTCACTTCGTTTTCAAGTTATTGTTATTTAGTGATGATCATATGTTAGAAATTATCATTTAAAAGCTAGCAGTTAATGAGACATTACCAAAAAGAGTTCATGTTGGTTTTTAGCACGGTTTGCCTTATTGATCCATATCGGTGTACCGATCGGCCATCGATACTGTATATATTGAACCATATTAATGTACCAAGACATGGTACGGTGGAGCATACCAACAAATCGATATGTACCGCCCACACCAATCTCCTGTTGGATCGGTATATATTGCCCATATTAGGCGGTATGTTACGGTACGGTGAACCTTGGGTTTTAGTATTATCCTATCTGATAATTGATGAATTTATCAAGCCACTTGATATTTTTGGACCTTTTCTTCAGAAAGCTACAATCTTAAGGTTGGATTCTCCCATGAATAGCTAAGAAGTAGCTGATAAAAATATGTAACTTTTATGACTGACGTGCCACGTTAATTATTTGGGGGTGGGTTGGCTAGGTGAAATATTAGCCGAGATTGACAAAGATCTGCCTGTCCTGACTAGCTGACTCAACCAATCTGAGAATTTTTTTCCTGAGGAGATGTTTCCTTTTTTAACTCCATGTTCTCACGGAGGTAACTTGTAGATTTCCTCCTCCAACGGTCCAACCCCATCCATATGGAAACCTCAACACCAATAGTGACATGAGAAAACTCACCTATTATGATCTACATTTGGAAGGTGTCTGCAAGGGGAAGAAGAGGAGATGAGGACAGGGAAAAGAAGAGGGAGAGGAAACTGAGAAACAGAAGTCTGTTCTCTCACTAGACCCACTGGAGGTTACACACCATCCATCACTAATCTTTCTTAGGGAAGCTGCCAGGGAATGAGAAGGATAAATGGCAGAGAACAAGAAGAAGAATTTAATTCTTTCTTGTACTCTTCTATTGTCTTGAACTTTAACATGTGCATACCCACTGATAGTAATCGTTCAATATGGCCAATTTCAAGCTATTTCTGTTACTGAATTAAACATTCGGTGGATATAATTTTGCTTGTTTCTGGTTGCAGAGTCCCTATTCAATGCTTTTGCAACAGCAGCATTCTTCAAATTTGTTGTTTTCTCCATTTTTGAGATGAGATATCTTCTTGCCATATGGAAGGCAAGTAGACCTATGAATAATGGAGAAGGTTGGGAGACTATGAGGCGTGAACTGTCAGTTCTATATAGCCGCTTTTGTAAGTTCTTAAATTGAATTATTAAATGTCCAAACATTTTTCATGGTTTACATAAACTAAGGAAATGTTTCAGTTTCTTTCATTAATGTTCAATGGATACTTGAATGACCAGTCTCACATTAAGGTCCTTGTAGAAGATATATGCAGATTTTATACAAAGTGGCATCTACATTAGTTAATGTGAATAATACAAAAAGTTCGCATGGAAAATTCAGAATTTGCACAAATAGTTGGAATTAGTCCTTTTGTCATAGTATCTAATGTGGACTTCCCAATGTGACAGTTGATATGCGCTGACGACCACTTTCTGAAATATGTTGTAGTATGTGCACTTGTATTATTTCTGCTCATGTTTAAAGGAACAATAGTGATTCGACTTCCATTTTATGTCCAACTTCACTTGACTTCTAGGTTAAGGAACAATAGTGATTCGACTTCCATTTTATGTCCAACTTCACTTAACTTCTAGGTTATCCAAATGCTATACCAGGAACCTAGACTATTAAAGATTTATCCCATTAAGGACGGCACTGTGGCACCATGGAGCAGCACATTGTTTTCAGTTTTATGTTATATGACTGGCTCAACCTGATAGATATTAGGCAGATAATAATTAAATGCAACTTTGCGAATCATGAGATCAGTCATAAGATAATCTGTATTCAAGAGAGTTATGACAATAGTAAACGACAAGCTTCACATGTTGCAGACTAGAGATGTTCTCCAGCCTTTCTTACCATGCTGAAACCTATTGTTGCTTTTGGTCACAGTAAGTATTGGGAAATTCCTTTTCTAAAACCACCTTTTGTTCATTTGAGTTTTAGAGAAGAAGAATTTAAAGCAAGTTCTTTCATAGTTTGATGAATCTTAGTTATTCTTTTCTATGAAAATCTCCTCAAGAGGAAGTCCCAAATTCTCAATGGTGGGTAAGCTAGACGTTGCTGATTATTTATCAATCCTCCATGGACTCAAGGTGAAAATATATTTAGGATAGAAATAGGCAAAAAATGATGTTTTTTTGTTATGATTTCAGTTTCAAATTCTGGTACTATTTTGGTTCCTGGGAAACTGCTACCAACCAGTACAATCATATGCTGACACATGGCATGCTCTGATGTCTTGATGGCATGGCTGGCACAAGTATAATAAAAATTCACAAACACCGGCTAGAAAATAATAAAAAAATAAAAAAGGACAATTATTTGATCCATTCACTGTGACATAATAGTGCAACACTCGCTGCTGATCACTTCTGGGAGGTCTCTGCTATGGACTGCTGTGAGCAGCCAATGCGCAACAAGAGGCATAGATTGCCTGAATGGATCAAGTTCATTGCAAATATGCTTTTCCAGAGAATGGAGGCTGCCAGACAGCCAGTCAGCATCATAATTCATAAGAGAAGGGGAAGGTGTTACTGAGGGGAGGTAGGCCATTAGCCAATAGGATATGGAGGGTTGGAAGGGGGATAGAGTAGTGACAAGGGGAAGTATCTACTTTATAGATACAAGGGATGCCAGGAGAAAAGGAAGGGAAAAACTGAAGAAGAAGCTCACAGAAACTTCATGGACAAGCTGGTCAAAACAAATTAAATTTGAGGGTTAGTTGGTTCATGTGTCACTACTACTATGCTACTATAGGCTGGTTCATACCATGCAGTATACCTGATATGTTGCAAAAACATGATGTCTGTCATAATGATCTGAATGTGATATGTGTTTCATATTAATCTGAATGTGATGCATTGTAATGCTACAAACGTCTCTCATGACAATGTTCTCTTGCCAGATTGGATGCCCTTTTCTTGTAGAATAAATGATTGTTTGGTTTTGTTTCTTATTGCTAATGAACATTCTTAAATTTAGCTGTGATTTGTCATCTCATGAGCAGAATGAACTATATTTATAGAACAATGAGATCTTTGAATTATCGGATATTTCATAATTAACTTAAATTTTAATGTTTTTGTTGGTTACTATCATTCTTAAACAAGTTGTGCTACTTTATATTATCAATGCTTTACCAAGTTGTGCTACTTTGCAGATGGCATTCTTTTGGGAGGCATTCTATTGATGTATGAGCTGCACAATTTACTACGCCCCATTCTTTTTGCTATGTATTCTTTTTGGATACCCCAAATAATCACTAATGTCATTCGGGATACAAGGAAACCCCTGCACCCTCATTATATAATAGGCATGACTCTCACTCGGGCTGCAATTCCGTTATATGTATTCGGTTGCCCGAGCAACTTTTTGCGCATACAGGTTGATAGAAGTTGGTGCATATTTTTGGGATTATTTATGGGATTGCAAGCATTGATTCTTCTGCTTCAGTATTTTCTTGGATCTCGGTGGTTTATTCCTCGTCAGGTAGGTCTTTATCTGAAACCTCCTCTTTTGAAGAGAAAAGATGTACAACTTTGTTGTTCTTCTATTTGGATGACTGCTAATTCATGCCCCTAGTCATCCCTTCATATCAGTCATGAAGTTAATGTTTTGAGTTTGATACCAATATTGTCATGTATTTCTTCTTTAGCACCATTAGATAGTTGAGTTATATAGTTGGTCAGTCAATTATTGGATATAATGATCACCATGTTTAAGTTTTATGCAGCAGTGAGAAAACTAACTTGTCTAGAGTCTTGCCACCAGGGCTCATCATCTGTAGGCCGTGTTTGGTTTAACTATTAGTGTTCTGACTGTTGGTCATTGATTTTTCAGATCCTACCAGAGAAATATTGCTACTACCGGAAGCTCGAGAACGATACTAATCAGATTGCCGATTGTGTTATTTGCATGACTGGTATTGACCTCACACAACAACGTTCCAATGACTACATGGTATCGAGGGGCTTCTGCATTTCATTTCCCTTGTGAACTGAATTGCTGGTTAGAAACCTAATCGTTTGGCTTTAATCGCACAGGTGACACCATGTGATCATTTCTTCCATACTGGATGCTTACAGAGATGGATGGATATTAAAATGGAATGCCCAACTTGCCGTCGTTCCCTGCCACCAGCATAGGGACTAACTACGTGCAGGATAATAGCACTTGGCTCGATATGTAAGCATCATGGGCTTTGGCATTTCTTAATTACTTGTCCTTATGGCATCAGGAACGATCGTAGGATAGCTTTCAAAGGAAAGAAAATGAAGATAGAAATTGATAGCAACACATGAGAGACTTGTATTTTTCATGCATTGTATATTATAATGTTGTATCATCTTAGGCTGCCGGCAGAGTCGCCTGTGACTATGAAAGGAGCACAGCATGTAAAAAAAGTGTCGAGGCGGGGTTTAATGGTAACGATTATTTTCTTTTACCATGATATGTTAAGTTAGTACATAGTGTTTGAAATGGCAGCATTTTTTTTCTGGATAAAAGGAATTAATCAATGGTGCTATTGTGTGTTTGGTCGCGGATCCTATCAAGAATTCCATCAAAAATTTTATTTCAAAGATTCAAATGATGTATAAACTCTCGTGAGCAACAACTAATGAGTTTATTTTTATTATTTTCGTGCTGACATCGAACCTTATCATACATTGGTAATTCACATGGCCACTTCGTGAAATGTTTAACATGGTTTCACGGTTTAATAATGAATGCTCATCGTCTCAATAATGGGTGGGCTAAACGCCTTAAATCTATAAAACTATTGATAGGGAGAACATCGGTAGTCATCTGTCACGGAGGTCATCCTTCTTATGTCTATTCATAGAAAATGGTTCATGGTTGGTGGTTATAGGTTATCTCCCCATATTGTAAAAGATCAAGGGGATTCTTTTAGAGATGGTTAAAGACTATTTTCGTATAGAATATTTCATGAAATATTCTATCCATTTACAGTCAAATATAAAAATTCATCCTCAACATAATGATAAAAGTGGATCATCTTTTTTGACCACTTGTGTCCGTAGTCGTATACATCGAGTTACTAACTTAGGTATCGAAGAGATCGAGGTAAAAAACCTCTCCTGACCTCGGTCTTCATGTAGGTGATGCCTCGGGAACTCAACGTTTCACCTCGGAAGCATCTTAAACAACCTTACGTAGGTGGCTCTAGATCACGTTGGGTTGATAAGGATGTCAACGACTTTTTCCCATACCATTTTAGCACTAGAAGGAGAGCCCGATATGGCATGAAGAACTGCCCATTGACCCTCTCAATGAATATTCGAGCGATGAGGCTTTGCCCCCGACCCACAATACTTTCACCCAAGGAGGGCAGTAGCCACTCTTTCCATACATTAGCAAATCAACCTCGGGGTAGACGCTAATACAATTGCTAGTCATAGATGTCTTGCAAGCCAATCACATGAGTGATGACATGTGTGACACGCTATGCGGTCTTTTTACTTATTATTATTATTATTGATATTTTCTTACTTTATGTTGCATATTGCATATATTGTAATGTTCATTAATTTATGCAATAGAAATCGGATCGTGATGAGATCACAATAATGAGACTGATTCATCTTTAAACACATACCCTAAATTATCCTGGTCGTAAGTTATCCGAGAGGGACATCGAGATAACCAGATAGACTAGTGTGTTATATACCCGTTCATATGATGGAGGCGATTGGTCTCATAATTGCTCATGTGGGGACACTAGGGATATGGTGCAAGTGCTTATTAGAGAATGAATTCACTGATTGATTCGCTCATGGAATGTTGGATGATTGATAATATCTCATTGTCAAACAGTAATTCCGTGGTCTCAATTGTGTGTTTGGTCCTCAGACTTGAGACACCGAAGATATCTTATGAGTACTCCACTCTTTGATACTGAACGTATAGATCTAGAAGTTACAAATCTAGCATAACCGATTATCGGGAGTGATAGCCAACCTTTCGAGGGCAATTGAGTGTCGATAGAGGATCATCCGCTCTCGGTGTCATGAGAGAAATATCTTATATGTTATTGGTCAAACAAATATCTAGCCATGGTCATTTGGATTGAGAGATAAAGAGTTCTCTGGGAGAATCCGATTAGAGCGAGACTCGAGTAGATTCTGTATGGGCCTGACCACATTATGCATAGTATACAGTCTCTAGGGTATTAGATAGATGATGGATCATAGATACATGGTAATTGAGGATAAATAAGTCCAATAAACTGGATTCCCTTGTATCATTTTGAGATTACGATGTAGTGGCCTAGTACGTTCGTAGTCGATGAATCGAGTGAATTATTATGAAGATAATAATTCATTGAGTCAGAAGGAGTTCTAACAGGTACAACTCACGGCTAGCTTAATATTGGGCATAGAGGATCACACACATATGGTAGATGTTACAACGAGTAAATGTTCAGATATGAGATATCCGCTAGGGTCCTTATCTTATTGGATATTCAGTAAACACATGAATTATTGGATCTTGTAGATAAGATCCAAAATAGCCAATAAGAGATTATTGGGTAGAGATCTATTAATATAAAATGCTTGAGTAATTGGATAGAGATCTAAAATCCAATAGAGCAAGATCTATTATGAGTAAGTGATAAGAACCTCTATAAATAGTAGTGCCCAAAAGATGGCATAGGCTAGTCACCTCTTGGCCGCCCCTCCTATTATCCTCCCTCTCCTCTCTTCCTCAATTGATAGCCCCGATTGAGGGCGTGTGGATAGCAAGAAGGGTCGGTCCTTTCTTGATCACGTGGTGCACGTAAAGAGAAAAATCATGTAACGATTTGAGGAGCATCTTCATGCATCTATCATGTTGATCACCGCTAAAGAGGATGACAATTGACTTCCTTCATCTACTCCTACGGATCTGAGATTTTATAGGGATATACGATCTTCTTAGGTAACAAATATCACTTGCTATGTACGGTTTCGATTTTGGATTTTGTTTTGCACACCAATCTTCGCATGACGATGAAACCTTTTTCTAGGAAATCTATGATTTTTATTTTCTATCCTTTCACTGCACATGTGATGCTCTGATCAGATTTCCCAACAATACTGACATTTATTTAACAACCTAGGTCTCTCACACTTGAGGGTGACCTTAGGTAACAAATATCACTTGCTATGTATAGTTTTGATTTTGGATTTTGTTTTGCACACCAATCTTCGCATGACGATAAAACCTTTTTCTATGAAATCTATGAATTTTATTTTCTATCCTTTCATTGCACATGTGATGCTCTGATCAAATTTCCCAACAATACTGACATTTATTTAACAACCTAGGTCTCTCACACTTGAGGGTGACCCTTAGCCACTAACTCGTTCTCATCGATGTGTTTTTAAATCTCACTCAGCAAGTGCAACCACTAACCGGCATGATACAGGTCGTCACTCCACTTTTGCCCTAGTTAGCCGAATAAGCGGTGCCACTAGCTCAACCACCATCATCGATTGCATCATGAATGACACCGACACTCGTCGAGGTTCCCTGAGCCGACGTGGTGCCGACATCCTTGAAACGCCCACGACTCATCGGATCGTCGATCAAGGGGCATTTCAGTCCCTAACTATGGAATTTAGCGGATCATATCACCACTCTACTATGCCTGAATCTGAGGCCTAATCGACGAAGTCGATGGAAGATTCCCTATGAACCCAACTACAGCAAATAGATCAATGTTTGGAAGAAATGCGATGAGAGTTCCAATAATCAAAAGGAGAAGCGCTGGTCGACCTCACCTTAGGTCAATCGCTATTCACCCAAAAAATCTAAGATGAGCTAATTCCAATAAACTTTTTCTCTCGTCCTTGGAGGTATTCGATGATAGTATTGACACGATATGGCACATTACAGTTTTTTGTGCCCAAATGTTATTGTCTAGTGCTTTGGAAACCCTGATGTACCACACCTGACCACGTTACCATACTTTTCCAATCATATTAAGAGACCTAGCACGAGAATGGTATGACCACCTAAAGTTGCTTTCTAATAGTTCTTTTACCTAGCTTATGAAGGAGTTGGAACTTTACTTACTTGGAAATGTATGTCCACGACCATCAAGCAGGGGGAGAAAGAAACATTCGCAGACTTCGTCACTCAATGGAGCACCTAACAACGGGAAAATGGAGCACCTAACAACGCATCTTCACAGACCAAGAACTACGAGATCGCCCCTTTCATTCTGGGGTGACGGAGGAATCGTACCATTCGAGCCTTTTTTTTATGCTTTTCCCGAAGGTCCGGAGAAAGTAGCAATCAATAGGATTTCCCTAATCCTCCCTTCCCGAAAGGAAGAACGTGAAATTCTTTTTCCTTTCCGCAGGGACCAGGAGATTGGATCTAGCCATAAGAAGAATGCTTGGTATAAATAACTCACTTCTTGGTCTTCGACCCCCTCAGTCACTACGAGCGCCCCCCGATCAGTGCAATGAGATGTGTCTATTTATCTATCTCTGGACTCGAAATGGGAGCAAGTTTGAAAAAGTAGTGGATACCCATCAATCACCCATACCACAAACCTGCATAATAAGGCTAAAGCTCTCTCACTTCTCTTAATCGTTGATTGAGAAATCATCGATAACTATAGATATTTTAAAGGATCAATCAATGAGACAATAATTTTAGAAAAGCATCAAGCGTTATGAGTCACGCAGGAGACTGAGACCGAAGCTACTAGTGTGAGTGATGACTGCGGTGTTTCGGTGGGTTTCTATATAGTGTGTAACCAATGTTTTCTCTTTTCCTCCTTGCCTGCCGGTTCATTCCGTCCTCTTCTGACAACTTCATCAGCAGAGTCAACCCAGCGTGAAACAAATCTATCTCGTCTCGCTTCCAAGTCAACGGCATCCCAAGCCCAAACGACGCCGCCATCTCAGACCTTTGATCTGCGTGATTGCCGACGACGGCTCACGAACGAACGCCTCCAAAACCTCTCTCTCTCTCTCTCTCTCTCTGACTACAAGAATTACAAACATTATAAAATAAAATAAAATGTCATGAATTATTTGACTAATTTCATAAAGTTTCAAATGAAATAGATGACTGTTTACCGTTGTTTCCAAAGGAGAGCCACGGTGAAAAGACGCTGTTTCGAACTTGTTATTCAAGAATCCTCCACCTCGTACTGTTTCTAACTTGTTATTCGACTGGCACCAGCCGAGCCACAAAGAGGTCTCCTTTCTATGAAATAGATGACTGTTTACCGTTGTTTCCAAAGGAGAGCCACGGTGAAAAGACGCTGTTTCGAACTTGTTATTCAAGAATCCTCCACCTCGTACTGTTTCTAACTTGTTATTCGACTGGCACCAGCCGAGCCACAAAGAGGTCTCCTTTCAAGGGGAGGGATCTCATTCTTATTATTGTACAACAACTTATTTTGTTCTCTTGGTAATTTCGATCGAAATCAAGGGAGGAACAACTCATGCTAAGATCTGCCCTCATTCATCAAGCTTGGTGTGGCTTGTTTGACCCGACTAAGCTAGACATCAATTTTGTAATTCTAATTAATACAGACTCTAGCGTCTGCACAAAATCTTTCGATTACATATTATTAATATGTTAGCCATCACGATATCAACTCAATATATTATTATTTATTATTTATTTAATTATTTAGTTATTTTAAATTTTAATGGATCGATTATCTCATTAATTCCAATCATAA
>LVTN01000362.1:60762-124473 GCA_001649415.1 Musa itinerans
GACAATTGACTTCCTTCATCTACTCCTACGGATCTGAGATTTTATAGGGATATACGATCTCCTTAGGTAACAAATATCACTTGCTATGTACGGTTTCGATTTTGGATTTTGTTTTGCACACCAATCTTCGCATGACGATGAAACCTTTTTCTAGGAAATCTATGATTTTTATTTTCTATCCTTTCACTGCACATGTGATGCTCTGATCAGATTTCCCAACAATACTGACATTTATTTAACAACCTAGGTCTCTCACACTTGAGGGTGACCCTTAGCCACTAACTCGTTCTCATCGATGTGTTTTTAAATCTCACTCAGCAAGTGCAACCACTAACCGGCATGATACAGGTCGTCACTCCACTTTTGCCCTAGTTAGCCGAATAAGCGGTGCCACTAGCTCAACCACCATCATCGATTGCATCATGAATGACACCGACACTCGTCGAGATTCCCTGACCCGACGTGGTGCCGACATCCTTGAAACGCCCACGACTCATCGGATCGTCGATCAAGGGGCATTTCAGTCCCTAACTATAGAATTTAGCGGATCATATCACCACTCTACTATGCCTGAATCTGAGGCCTAATCGACGAAGTCGATGGAAGATTCCCTACGAACCCAACTGTAGCAAATAGATCAACGTTTGGAAGAAATGCGATGAGAGTTCCAATAATCAAAAGGAGAAGCGTTGGTCGACCTCACCTTAGGTCAATCGCTATTCACCCAAAAAATCTAAGATGAGCTAATTCCAATGAACTTTTTCTCTCGTCCTTGGAGGTATTCGATGATAGTATTGACACGATATGGCACATTACAGTTTTTTGTGCCCAAATGTTATTGTCTAGTGCTTTGGAAACCCTGATGTACCACACCTGACCACGTTACCATACTTTTCCAATCATATTAAGAGACCTAGCACGAGAATGGTATGACCACCTAAAGTTGCTTTCTAATAGTTCTTTTACCTAGCTTATGAAAGAGTTGGAACTTTACTTACTTGGAAATGTATGTCCACGACCATCAAGCGGGGGGAGAAAGAAACATTCGCAGACTTCGTCACTCATTGGAGCACCTAACAACAGGAAAATGGAGCACCTAACAACGCATCTTCACAGACCAAGAACTACGAGATCGCCCCTTTCATTCTGGGTGACGGAGGGATCGTACCATTCGAGCCTTTTTTTTATGCTTTTCCCGGAGGTTTGGAGAAAGCAGCAATCAATAGGATTTCCCTAATCCTCCCTTCCCGAAAGGAAGAACGTGAAATTCTTTTTCCTTTCCGCAGGGACCAGGAGATTGGATCTAGCCATAAGAAGAATGCTTGGTATAAATAACTCACTTCTTGGTCTTCGACCCCCTCAGTCACTACGAGCGCCCCCCGATCAGTGCAATGAGATGTGTCTATTTATCTATCTCTGGACTCGAAATGGGAGCAAGTTTGAAAAAGTAGTGGATACCCATCAATCACCCATACCACAAACCTGCATAATAAGGCTAAAGCTCTCTCACTTCTCTTAATCGTTGATTGAGAAATCATCGATAACTATAGCAGAGATATTTTAAAGGATCAATCAATGAGACAATAATTTTAGATAAGCATCAAGCATCACGAGTCACGCAGGAGACCGAGACCGAAGCTACTAGTGTGAGTGATGACTGTGGTGTTTCGGTGGGTTTCTATATAGTGTGTAACCAATGTTTTCTCTTTTCCTCCTTGCCTGCCGGTTCATTCCGTCCTCTTCTGACAACTTCATCAGCAGAGTCAACCCAGCGTGAAACAAATCTATCTCGTCTCGCTTCCAAGTCAACGGCATCCCAAGCCCAAACGACGCCGCCATCTCAGACCTTTGATCTGCGTGATTGCCGACGACGGCTCACGAACGAACGCCTCCAAAACCTCTCTCTCTCTCTCTCTCTCTCTGACTACAAGAATTACAAACATTATAAAATAAAATAAAATGTCATGAATTATTTGACTAATTTCATAAAGTTTCAAATGAAATAGATGACTGTTTACCGTTGTTTCCAAAGGAGAGCCACGGTGAAAAGACGCTGTTTCGAACTTGTTATTCAAGAATCCTCCACCTCGTACTGTTTCTAACTTGTTATTCGACTGGCACCAGCCGAGCCACAAAGAGGTCTCCTTTCAAGGGGAGGGATCTCATTCTTATTATTGTACAACAACTTATTTTGTTCTCTTGGTAATTTCGATCGAAATCAAGGGAGGAACAACTCATGCTAAGATCTGCCCTCATTCATCAAGCTTGGTGTGGCTTGTTTGACCCGACTAAGCTAGACATCAATTTTGTAATTCTAATTAATACAGACTCTAGCGTCTGCACAAAATCTTTCGATTACATATTATTAATATGTTAGCCATCACGATATCAACTCAATATATTATTATTTATTATTTATTTAATTATTTTAATTATTTTAAATTTTAATGGATCGATTATCTCATTAATTCCAATCATAATATCAACAGTTAGCCCCCCCCCTAACTCTACCAGGAGACGATGGCCAAGAGAAGCGAGTCTAGTAGACCAACAACGATGTCCGCACTGCTTACGTGGAGGACCACATCGCCACGTACCGCCCACCGTAATTAACAGGAAGCCCGTCCCTGTAGCCCACATCCGATCGGTCATCGTTACCCAACCGGCTCATCTCGGTCGTCCATTCACCGAGATCACCTCTCCGTGCCGCATCGCCTCGGATAGGACGCAGCGCAGCCCATTGCTCAGCAGCCGCGGGTCCAGATCACACATCACGGGCTGTCTGTGGCAGGCGGGACCCACTGCGTGATCCGAGTTAGACGGCGCACAAGCGGTCGATGCGGACAGATGGTGGGCAAAGGCCGCCGGCGCCGAAGTGTCCTCCATTTCGCCGCTCCACCGTCCAAATGTAAATTGCGATCGATCGATATATAAACCCCCCTCCCCCACCCTTTAACCCACCCTCGCTTCTCGGATTAGAGTCGTCATCTAGCTGGGCAAAGGAAATAAAAGAGTGCAAATAACACGGTGACGGATCTTTACCCATGGCGTCCACCGAGAAGTTGTCCACCGCCGGCAGAGTAGGAGGAAGAGGGGGGAAGGAGACGCACTTCCGGGGGGTTAGGAAGCGGCCATGGGGGAGGTACGCGGCGGAGATACGGGACCCGGGGAAGAAGAGCCGGGTCTGGCTCGGGACCTTCGACACCGCCGAGGAGGCGGCTCGGGCGTACGACGCCGCCGCCCGTCAGTTCCGCGGCTCCAAGGCCAAGACCAACTTCCCCCGCCCGGATTCCTACCCGTACCCCGGCAGCCCCAGGAGCCAGAGCATCACGGTGGAGTCCTACGGCAGGGAAGCCACCGAACAGCCGCTCAAGATCCCGCTCCCGCACCCGCTCGACCACAATATTCACCACCGTGGCGGCGTCGGCGGCTGCAAGCGGTATCCCTTCCACCCATACCCGACCGTCGCCGCCACCACAGTGCCGGCGGGATTCCCGCACCTCCTCTTCGACATGACGGTCAGATCAGAAAAAGCGGCTGCGATCAGTCGCCACCACCTCCTCACGCTGTGTCCGCCCACGATCGTCGCCGATCCGCGGGCCGCGATGGCCTGCAGCGTTGATAGCGACTCGGACTCCTCCATCGTGGATCTCCACCCGAGCCACCGCTCTCCGGCGTCGCACAAGATGCTCCCCTTCGATCTCGACCTCAACCTTCCCCCTTCACCCGAGATCGCGTGATCCACCTCCTACCCCGCTACTTGATCACATCGACCATCCCAGTCCGATCACTTTCTTTCCCATCTCTCCTTTCCATCCCATCCCTTTTGCCAGGGCAACTAAAATGGTAACACCACCAACGGTGAGAGAAAGAGAAAATTACAGAGAAAAAAACTATATATATATATATATATATAAATAATTTATGTCCACTTTCCCTCCTCCTCAGCTCTCATTTCGAGTGGTCACAAAATGGTATATAAAGAAAACAAAAGCTTCCTCTTAGCCTTTCTCTTCCTCCTCGTCGTTCAGACTCATACTTTAAAGGTTGCTCCTTTTGCCCCTCTTTCTCTCGGTTTCATGCATCTTTCTTCTTTTGTTCCATTATGAGTACCCCCTAAATCATTTTCTGCTGCGTCTGCCCCCTTTTCTCCCTCGTTCCTGCGTTAAAAATCGGTTTCTTTTATTGGTTTTCCTTCCTCGCTGGTATGTTCTGTCGTAGAAATCCTTTCTCGATTTGTATTTCCGGTTCTTTGGTGGTTGTGGTGAATTGGATCCTTGTTTCGGGCACTGATTCCCCCTTTTTCTCCAACGATTCTTGGTTACAAATAGGTTTCTTGTTGGCCTTAGTTCTCGCTGGTATGGTCGCGGATTCTGTCGTCGTAAAGATTACTTTTTTAGGTTAATAGTTGCTTTGATGAATCGGATTCTTGTTTCAGGTCCTCACTTAATTTTGTATTCTTATGTGTCCAACTGTCTCCTACCGGCCGTCACTCGGCTCCGAAAGCGCTCCCGGTGGAAGACGTGGCTCACCGATTCGAACGAACCCTACAATTCTTCAGTCCCTTCGCCACGTTGGGTACGGACCACCGACGGCCGTGCCCTCATTTTCTCCTCGCTGTCCCACGACGGTACGGTGATCTCTGAGCACACAAAAGCCAAAGGAGCAAAGCCAGGAGGCGAGAGAGAGACGGGCGACGAAAGACAAGTTAGCTCCCGGGGGCGCCGCATGTACCGTCGCCTCTGGTGCAGCTCGTGGTGCACGAAGCGGCGCCGCGTCGTGGCGCGGGGAACATAGGATGGCCACACGACGCCTCCCTCCCAGAGGCGGAGAGGAAGAGAGTACTCAGCCGCTTCGGTTTGGTCAACGACGTCGCCACTACCTATCCCTATTGGCTCATGATTATTTGGTCTAAAGCATTTAACTCAAAATTCATTATTGTACATTCTTATAAGCCAATTTGTATTTTTTTTTCTTTTTTACTCATCTTCAATGTATTGAGTAAATTGGGATGCCCATGAATGTTCTTGTTATAATCCTAAGAAAATCCTACTGATTTTCTCTACAAATAATCTTTTTCTCCGTAAACCGCTCATTATATTCAATGCTATATCGGATTTGATATCAATTATTATAATATAATCTGTCAAGATAATTAATTTAATAATTTATCATGCTTGAACCACACACATTAATTAGATGTTTATGAATCAATTTATCTATTTTCTAATATATTATATATACATCCTGATGTTTCAAAATTGACCACACGAGAAAAGTGTTTGCTTCAAATTTGATTAAGTTGATTCTTCAGTGAATTTGTTCACTTTAGGACCTTCCGTCTATCTTTTCTAATTGCTGCTTGGATCAAATATAGTGTTCTTACGGCTTGAAAGAAATATAAGCATAGTAAAGAAGGGGAGTAAACCCTTACTGTGCATAGCATGAGTCAGAGATATTGTGCTAAGCAAACAAGACCTTAATCATTCGTTTGAAGAATGTAAACCTGTCGAGGTTCAAACTGGAAGGGGAAATCGATCCGTTAACCGGATTGCTAATTATCTGTCCCCGTCAAGTTGGGAGCTCAACTAGCAGCGAAGTTTTAGTTCCACAGATGACATGATGCTCGATGTGAAGCATATCCAAATCCTCTTGTTTTCTGATAATATTCTCGCTTAGGCAATTTGCTTCAAAGTTTTTCATGAAGTTTGTTCGGTCTGTATCTTACTCTTCCTGTTCTATTTGCAGAAACACACATCACTTCTCATGTTCTTTGTGTATTTTTTCAGTCTAAACTTATTTTCAGACATTTAAGTGGAACTTTTGGATCAAAAGGGTTACATATAATTTATTTGATCCAAAAGATAAGAAAACGAAAAGAAAAATATAAAAGGCTTATCATAATAATTGAGTACGAGTACCTTATCGGCATAGCATAACTTTGGACATCAAAAAGGAACAATTAGAGTAGAGGGATAAGAAGATGGTCAAGCACAAGCAAACCAATTGAACCTTTTCAGATCAATGATAAGAAAGTTAAGATAACTCAAAATTGATCAAACGTGTCTTACATCTAGTGATTATTAAGTCGATGTAGGCGAAGGGGAGTGTGCGTAAGGATATGCAAAGGCTCGAATATTTAAGCGAGGAATAAATGATTCGAGGGTTTGAAAGGCTACGGATACAGGGGATGAAAGACGAGTGTCAATGGATTGGCAATCCTTGCGCACGAGCGCTCCTCCGCTAAATAAATATTAAAATAATAATAATAATGTACGATGTACTAGAGTCCTAATCTCTACAGGAGTAGAATCCTAGGCTGGCTACAAGTTTGGATTCAAGAGTGAGATGTCTCGCAAGTTAGCTCAAGAGAGCAGAGGCATAGCAATAGAGGGGCTACAGGAGTCTGGGGTTCTCAATTGAAGCTCTTTGTTTCTCTTCCTGCTTTCCGATTCCGTTTGTCAACGATAGCCGTGTCTACTTTTAGTCGTACATGGATTATGGTTGACCACATCGGCAAGGCAAGCAATTCCATTATCAGACACCAATTGACCCCCAATTTACGCAAGCGACCTCCTCGAAGGAAACAAAATACACTCCCATATGGAACGTTTTAGTGTACTTAAACGTGATATAACAATAGAAGACGAGTGATGTATTTATTATCTAACCTGCAATTCCCAATTCCCAATTCCCAATTCCATCAAGACCTTAGAGCGGAATTTATGGCAGCTTTAAGACCTACTAAGACAACGATGGCAGCCTCGCCCATCTCCCCGCCCTGTTGTGCCTGATCTTGCGTTCCTTCTCGCCTCCTCTTCATGATCTCATCTGCTTCGCCCGTCGCTTCGCCTCACGCTGCAGGCCAAGTCGCAATCCTCTTCGCCGCAGGCCGAGCCGCAATCCTGTCCGCCGGAAGCCGTAGGCCGCGTCGCCTGCCCTCGGACCTCTCCGCCTCGTCCCGGAGGCTGCATCGCCATTCGATCCGCCTCACGCCGCTGGCTTGCAGTTCCAGCCTCAGATCTTGCCACTCCTCCGTGGTAGAATCTCTTCTCCAATAAACCCTACATGCTTGTTTCGTCTCCTTGTTTTGACCAATAGATCTCTGCGCCTCGCTCCAATCCCTTGGATAGATTTGGTATAATTTGCTCAGAAATGTCATGGACATCTGCAATCGCTCGCTCTTTCTTGAATTAGGATGTGGATAAGTCGTCCGTTTCGTTCAATTATGTTCTGAATCTGCAGGACGTTTGGACGTGACATCCTTACTTGATACTCCTCCCTTTGCTTGCTCAAAAAGTTGTGTGTTTGAGGTGTGGATCTTGGAAAATTGGATATGGATCTAGTTTTTCTTTTCTTGATTTGCCTGATCTGACTCACGATCTGGTCAACAATTGAACTAGGGATGGACTGGGGTCGATCCAGTATAACTTTGATTCTTTTAGCAGTCCTATGCATAGATCTCGATTAGCCCACAGACTTGTTTATGGCACGTTCTCTTGCATTGTATTTTTATTTAATTTTCCTTTTAGTGTTTTTAAGAGAGAGAGAGAGAGAGAGAGAGAGAGAGAGGAACTGCTGCATGTGAATGTTAGATACTCGATTATTAAAAGATATAAAGACGTGAAATATTTATGGAACAGTGGCTTGGTCTTTTATATAATTAAAACATTTCACCAAATATTTCTGACAGAGGACCCCTATCCAAGAGAAACGTGGCCCTTACTAGCGCTAGAGTAGCATGAATATGTCCATTTATAAAAGCTCAAATGGTTGCTCAATGTTTTTTTGTCTTATCATATAGCTAATAAATCTAGTCTGCAATGTGCAATTCTATCTTATCAAGTTATTAACTATTATTTTTTCCACAAGTTGCATCCTTTAAGTTACTTCAAAATGATGGTACTGTTTTGGTATGACTAACTGAATTTGCATGATTGCACCATGTATACTGTCATATCAAGCAGAACTTTGGTTCCTGATCATTGGATATGAACCTAGCAACCTTCAAAATGGTTGCACTGACTGACTAAATGACAGTAGGTTTACTTGCTTTCAGGTATTCATAAGTATTGATGACACTCGTTGTCTCTGACCTTCACTAGCTTCACATATGTTTGAAGTTCCTTTGCCATCAACTAAAAGTCCTCATCTTCGTCGAGCTGGTAGCAGACCTATTTTCACTGATCAGGGTAAAAGAAAATTAGTTTGCTCACGACTACTTTATTTACTCAACTTTTTAGTTGTTATTTGTTATGCATGTCACATATTTAACTTTCATTTTTAGATTTCATTGAACCTGGAATTGCCAATGACATAGGCTTAGTTTTCCTGACAGAGGTAAATGAGATGAAGAGTCCAAGCATGGCAGCATCTGGTGTTGTAATGATGCCATCACCAGTTTTCTTGTGGAGATTTAAGGTCATTTTTTTTATATCCTTACTCCTTTTTCCAATTTATTCTAATCATAGAATGAAGATAAGAAGTCTTTCTAAATGGTCATCTGATTTAGACAACATATTTATATTGTCATTTTCTATAATTTCAAGGAATAATTATAATTAATTTTGATTTAGCTTAATCCTGTTGATATTGCTTAAATTATATAAAAATTGCAGAATAAAGTTGTGTTATCTGTCAGACATAACATGTCATCATGATTTGTCATAGATAATTTTGTTTGCAAGCATAGATTGAAGTTAGAAAGAATCTGTTATTTGTGTGGCTGATTGTCAATTTCCTATAAGCTTCGTGGAGATGTCCATACTTAAATGTTTTTTACATCTTTTGGAATGCCCACATCAACCTGATGATAATTTCTAATAATACCTGTAGGGTTTCTTTAAATTGCCTATCTTTTCATAATGAGAAACTTCTTATATGATTCCTCTGTGCTGACATATGTCATCTTGAATGACTTTTTCCTTTCAATTCCTCTTGATAACATATGAATCATGATATAAGCTTAATGTTATGGGCAACCTAAGTTTCCAGCAATAACTTTGACACCTAATATAGATTCAAGCCTTGTCTAGTCAGTTATCTTATTATCCGCCCATTCTGAGGTAGCTATCTTATATCCAGTAATACGTGTGACTCTCAGGTATGCTCCTCTCTAAGTGACTGCACCTCGAAAGCAAGATTGCCTTGTAACAAATGCGTGCAACTTCCATGGATATCCTGTAAACAAACACCTTAATAAGATTACAAGCAACTATTTATACAGAACACAAATTCATGAATGAAATATATTAACAATTAGCCAGTATTGACAATCTGAAATTACAAATGTACTAAGCTTACATGGAGCAAAAACATAGAAATTTGGAAGATGAGGCACTTGAGTCCTATTTGCAATAAACTCAAGCTTATAAAATAATGAACTCCTCAACAGAAGGTATCAACAAAAATATGACAATTGAAAATTTATGTTATTTTACAAAGATTATTACTGATTATAAAATCAACTCTCTAGGAAAGACCTAGTTTTTAGTCTTAATTTGATCATACTCAATCTTCAATTGCAAAAGGATCTAAACAACTTTTTTCTTTTTCAACAATTATAGTAAGAAGCAAACCAGCAACTTTTCTGGCAGAGATGATGATGATGATGATGTTGTTGGAGAAAGATTAGGCATAAGTGCAAAGTATTCAGAGTTCATGACAATAGGGAGTAGGGAATGTAGCAAAGATCAATAGTTTAGCTTGTCATGATAAGGTTTTGTGGGCAAATTTGGAACATTCAGATCTTAGGATGGAGTTGGTAGCTTCGGATTTGGATGTGATATTGGAAATTTGAGTCAAGGAAGGTACATTGTGCTTCTAATTTCAATTGCCTAAAACAATGGTGTTAACGATGATCTATATGATGGACATCGATGGGAGAGGGTGCATGTTGGTTATCTGAGCATTTTATGGGTTGAGATGCAATAACCATAATGTAGTGGCTTTATTTTGTATCATAAATGCATTATGTAGGGTTATATGCAGGAAACCCCAAAGAAACAAATGACCCTTGAACCTTGATTTTAATCTTGAAATCTCCTCTCAATTGGCTAGTGTAAAACTAGTACTTTATTGAACACCATTGGCTTATGGGACCATGATCAACTGAAAACTCCATAGTGTTTTTTTTAATAGAATTTTCTAATAGAAATGATATAATATCTTAGTTTAACTGAAATTATCCTACCAGAATTAGCTGAAGAATAATGATGAAGCTTCAACTGAAAATTATCTGAAATAGAAAACAGATTGGGTACCCTTGCAAACACAATAACTCTGATACCAAATTGATGCAAACATTGGTAAAATAGGTAGAATAAAAGTAGCGAAGGGTGAGATAGATAGAAAGATCATGGTAGAGAAAATAAAGATTGGTAGCAATGATTTTAATTTCGAATAATATCGCCCGTATCGGGCGGTACATACTGGTCCGTTAGCAGATCGGTATGTGGACAGTCTACAATCGGGTGGTACCATCGATTGGGGCTGCTTCTGCCCCGTTACCACCCTAAATCGGTCGGTGACGGTCGATTTTGACTGTTGTCGCCCGCTACCGGGTGGTATTAGCCGAGGGAGAAGAAAGAAGAGGAAGAAGAAAAGGGAGAATCTAGAGATCCGATGCAGCTCTCCCTCGACAATCCGGATCCGTCGTCGCCCTCCCTCGTGCGGACGTCACAGATAAGATGTCGCCTCCTCGTCTGAGGCGACGAGGCCTCAGCGTCGTCGACCACTTCTCCTCATCCGCGCGGGGAGAAGAAGCAATTGTCACCCGCTACTTGGTGGTATTAGCCGAGGGAGAATCTAGAGATCCGGTGTAGCTCTCCCTCGACAATCCCGATCTGTCGTCGCCCTCCCTCGTGCGGACGTCACAGATAAGATGTCGCCTCCTCGTCTGAGGCGACGAGGCCTCAGCGTCGTCGACCACTTCTCCTCATCCGCGCGGGGAGAAGAAGCATCGACGACATCACGGGGAGAAGAAACAGAGCGTTGTCGAGGCGGCGTTTCTTCTCCCCACTCGGGCAGAAGAAACGAGGCGGCGACGTCACCTCGTCGCCTCATCGCCCTTTTTTGTGTGGGGAGAAGGAAACCTCGGTTTCTTCTCCCCACACGAGCAGAAAAAGGAGGCGACATCGTCTTTTTTTTTGAACTTTTATAT
The DNA here is from genome assembly GCA_001649415.1 of Musa itinerans. Classification (NCBI taxonomy): domain Eukaryota; kingdom Viridiplantae; phylum Streptophyta; class Magnoliopsida; order Zingiberales; family Musaceae; genus Musa; species Musa itinerans. The sequence continues at coordinate 71,924 of LVTN01000362.1, forward strand.
ATATATATATATATAATGGTACTCTGTATTGTTTCATACTGAGCTATGCTCGAAACTCCGGTATGATACGAAATCATGATCCTTGATTGGTAGTATCGTAGTCCTAGTGGAGTGACTCACAAGACATGAGGGATGAAGATAACTATGGCATTTCCATGAAGAAACTCACAAGACCCGTAAAACCTTGCAAAACTCGATACATTATCCAAGATTTGTCGCTAGACTTGTAATTATGTTTAACTAATTTTGTTGAGTTGTTATCAGATTTGTCTCATCTGAATCTGTTAATTTTGGACAACAACCAATTGGTAACTTGAGCTACTAATACCTTTACAAATACTAACCTACCTAAAATTTATAAAAATGTGTTAAAATTTTCTTCCTAATACTCTAATGAAGTAATCTGAATACCTAGAAAATAGAAAAATAAAACCTATACCTCAAACAAAAAAATGGAAAACTTAACTCTGATGCTTCTGGACTTGACCTTAATTGAACTTAGTTTTGAATTTTGGCTTAAATCGATCTTTATCAATCTGTTTGTCAAGAGTTGAACTTTTTGACCACATTTCTTTTAGTAGCCATAAGTAATGAAGGGTTGTCAGTGCAGAAACTGGAGCAGCCTAATTTTTGTAGTGTGTGTGTACAACTTTTCCTCCTAATTATGTCTTGCTTTTCTGATCTTTCATTGTTCTAGCTATTCTAATATGAGTTTCCTGATTTCTTTTGATTAATTTTTCTGTTTTAGTATCTGCTAAATTTTTGTAGTTTCCTGATTTTGTGCAGAGTTAGATAAATTTCCTCCTAAATTTTTGTAGTTTCTTGATTGTGTTAATATATTCAAAGAATATATTAGGGATGTACCTATGGTGCAGAGTTTTTTTTGTTTGCAAGTTTTGTGTTCACAACTCATAAAAGTGAAGTTCATCCATTAGATGTTGTATACTAACTTAGGAACATCTTTCAGGTTGTATTATTTCTCTTGTGGGGCATCAGTTGTTGTAAGGTCAGTTCTTAATATTAGCTGAATATATGTGTTGAACAGGTATGCATAAGTGGCCAAAATAAATTTCAGACTTGTGATTCACATTTGTTGCTTGCAGATAGGCTGGGACTCTGTAATGCGAATGAATGCAGATAAACGAGATTTGTTTCTTTACGAGGCCTTTTTGTATTTTAATCCACTTCTTCTTGTGGTGTGTATTCTCATATTTAAGTGGCTCAATCATTTCAAGGCGGATGCATTCTGATTGATTGTTCTCTCATTCTTGATTTCTTTTGATTTGATATTGCAGACGTTGATGGTTTGGCTTTGGGGAGTGAATCTATGGATTTTTTCTCAATCATCTGTTAACTATGCAAAAGTATTTGATCTTGACCACACTCATCTCACACATCGGGAGATATGGAAGGTATATGTTGATGTGCATTCCTTCATGTTATGTCTCGTCATGTATTAGTGCCTCTCCAAAAGGGATATCATCTTTTAAAGTACTAATGTAACATCACTATTGGTGTCTTTACTTTGATATATATATATATATATATATATTAAATATGCATCCTGAACTTGTTCCTTTTGATCATCTACTAATATCATTCAAATGGGGTCGGCTTATGGGGAGGTTGTTTGTGATTGTGTTGATATGGTGAGAACATGTTCAACCATTCTAAAGTGTAGCTTACCTAAGGATGCAATATTTCCCTATTTTTTAATCATGTTAAGGTGCTGGAGGCTTTAATCTAGTGTTTTACATTCATACATGTGATTTCATTTTCCATTTCTGAAACCTCAAGGTAATTTTAGTTTCTGAAGTTCTAGGTATTGATTTCCAATTTTAATATCCATTGCCTCTGACCATATATTCTTTGAAGATAAGTTGTGAGGAAAGATGAAAGTGAAATTCATAGGTGTCAATCACTGCTGTGGGTTCAAGAAAATATTTGGAAATCACATTTTCTTCATAGTCCAAATATGTTGTTTTCTTTTTAAATGTAAAGACTTTTAACTATTGATATTAAAAAAGAAAGAGTTGACAGTAGAATCTTGTCAGTCAAAATCATCTCCCTTGATGATCCTAGTGTGACATGTAAAATCCCTACTGGCAAGGTTGTGAGCAGCGAGGTTTACATCTCTACTAATGTCAGATATGTTGTTACTGTGATATATCTTTTGTATGAATCTCTTGTTGAAAAAAAATCTTTTATATGAATCTGAATAATCAGGTCTGATCATCGCTACCTGGACTCTACCCATCTAAGCCATCAAGTTTGGATAGGGTCAGGTCACTCAGTCTGATCGAGGACTTGAAATTCATGTGCCTTTTTAATTTTGTGAACCTATCTGCTTATCCAACTCCATTCTGTCTAAAAACCAGGGCTTTGTGACATATCAATAATACAATATTATATCACTACTCATGAAGAATTTTAAAGCCATAGAACGATAAGCTGAAATGTATTCTCTGCCTAATACTTGCTTCTACATTATGCCTAATACTTGATCTGCTCTGATATTAATTATTATGGCCAGGTTCAACAGAGAAACTGTTTCATATCTTGTTTGGCCTGTGACCACATGATCTAAGATGTTTGAGCCTAAGCTAATGATAACAAACTCATTTAATCTCTATATACTATCATAATTATCCTCTCACCTCTGATGTGGCACTATCTGGGTTGTAACAAAAATAATATTGATTTATTAAGTGGTTTGCTTGTTCGCTTATTTCATTAGATTTTGACTTATTAGAATATGTAAGTAGTTCATGCTAACTAATTCCTTATGATATTTGCAGTGTGCAACCTGGATGACCATCATTGTTCCTACGAGTATGGCAGCTTATCTTTATTTGTATTCACATGGCGAAGTATCACTAGCTGCATCACAACCAGTATGTCTAAATGCTTATGTCTTTTCTGTTGTATAATATATATCAGTCCCTCTTAGAACATATAGCAATTATATGTGCTTCTCATTTATGTCTTTTATGCATCTTACAAGCATCTCATGAGTTCAATTTGACATAACCTTATGTTATGCTTTCAATTGTATCTGGCACCAAATTATTTGTTTTACATTTTAATTTTTCTTCTTTGGCTGTTTTGTTGTTGAATCGTCCTAAGCTTTTAGCTTGAACTGCAGGTTATTCTATATGCAGCCATTCTAATGGTTCTCATATTCCCCTTTGAGATCTTTTACTTGCCATCCCGCTACTACTTGTTAAGGACTGTATGGCGTATAATGCTTCCATTACAGGCAAGTGTTAGTTTTTACTCTGAAGAAACTTTTATAGAAGAGTTGAGATAAACATTGCTAGCTCAAAACTTGGAAGACAATTAGGCTTCATCTGCTATCTATGAGATAACTTTTACCATGATCAATGTCTCATTGCTAGGAAGGGATGAAAGATATAAGCACCTTAGTTAACATATTTTGTAGCATGACTTTTGCTGTCTGCTTCCCTTTCCAGTCTCCTTAACTTATCCCTTTTCCCTTGATATATTGAACTTCATAAATAGGACTAATGTGTTCAAGTTGTCATTGAACAGTAGCTGGAGATATTTTACTTTTCAAGATTATGGCTGCATGTTGGGGGAAACTCTTGACTTTTGTTTGCAATTTGCTTAGATGGTTCTCCTAGGATGTTTAAATATCTTTTTCTGCAATAATCAGCTTTTTTTTCCTTGCAAATCCAGGCAATCACATTTTCTGATTTCTTCTTGGCGGATATCATGACATCAATGTCAAAGGTAAACTTAAATAATATTCTCCATTTAGTTATTGTCATACAGCTGGTAAATAATCTTCCAATTAGGAGATTGTGTATGGTCATGGTGCTTCTTTATACTATGAGTTGGTACTGTATCACTTATTTGGAACTGCTAGAGGCAACCAACATGGCCTCTTAATTTGTTTGATCGGATGCCTCAATTGTTACTATCATCTAATCTACGATTGTCGTTGTGTCTTAGGTCTCAAACTTCTATTGTTTTATGTTTTGACAACAGGGCTTCTCCCTGCATTAGATCAAACCTATCAAAAAATGTCAAGCATATATCATCTACTGAATCGTCCTTATCCTGTGATGGTTCAGAGAGCTAATGAGACATGCCTGCTTTCCTGCTTTGCTAAACATGAATTTTCCTGTTATACTGAATTTTTGTTATTGTTCAAATTATTTCTAGGTATTCTCCGATTTGGAGCGTTCAGTTTGTCGGATGGTTAACAAACAGGTTAGTATAGAAGTGTTAAATCCATCTCTCTGCTCATACAATCTCTGGTGCAAGTATATACTATTTTCTTTTCTTAGATGATTGTCAAAGTTCTAAACATGCTTCACAATTTTGGCTTTCAGATTATGCTTTCACTTTCTGTAACCAGATTTATGGCTTATCTCTATGGCCCTCTCTTTTATCTGTTGGACTTTCACTTTCTGTAACCAGATTTATGACTTATCTCTATGGCCCTCTCTTTTATCTGTTGATAGACATTCTTCTGTAACATTTGTAGGAATTTGGCTGATTGAGTATTCATTTGTGTCCTTTAGTGCATAGTGGCTTGAGTATTTTGTGTTGCAGTTTGCACAGTTTTATACATTGCCATGGAATTTATACACAATTTGCTGTATCTGACAAGTTAATATAATAGCATGTATAACTGGGCCAGTATGACAAATGAATTAATCATGTATTAGTTAATGCTGTTTGTTTGGTTGACTTTTTGCAAGCTAAGTTTACTGTCACATTAAATTATTCCAGAACCACAAAGATGATAAAAGGGAACTATGTACTTAGTAAGCAATGCTAATTTCTTGTCTTATTGCTGTCATTCTTTTCTGGTGTCTGCAGCCACAATCTTTGGGATATACTTAGTAAGCAATGTTAATTTCTCCTCTTATTGCTGTCATAGTGATCCTTTGCTGGTGTCTACAGTCACAATCTTTCTATAGTCTTGCAGTCTCTCTCATTTCATGAATAACATCTTTTATGTGGATTCATTCATATTCAGGTTGCAACAATAGCTTGGTTTGAGGCTGATTCTGTATGTGGCAGTCACTCTGTTGTAATCCCTGTGGTGCTTGTCTTTCCCTATTTATGCCGTTTTTTCCAGTGCTTACGTCAATATAAGGATACCAGAGAAAGGGCATGCCTTTTTAATGGTAAATATATTCATTTTATGCTTTATCATAGTTTTATTAAACTTTGTTGTCCCTATTTATGATGTAAATTCTGTTGCATGATGTGTTATCTGTTTGTTCAAGGGGTTTCAATGTCTTTGTATAATTAAATGATTTTTTATATATAATTATAGAACAATGTTTAGGTATTCAAGTCTAGGAACAAAGGACCACTTATTGGACCATGTTCACTCTTTTCTTGGTTGATCCCATATAGTTTTGTTCCTTTGTATATACTTTTGTTATGGTATATGTAGATCTGACATGTCATTACCTTGCTTGAGAAATGAATTGACTCATTAATTTGATAGGCAAAGATGCTTAAGTCCAATTTGATATCAATATAGCCATCAGAGTGTCAATTTTTCTTACTTAATGCCCTTGGCCCAACTTGGAGTTGAAAATCAAGTCCAACTGTGGATGTCAGGCCTAGCCCCATTGTGATTCCACATCATGATGTGTTAGTAACTTCATCCATGGATAGTCATTTCCAACTTAAAACACCTTGTGATATCTAATATTAGATATGCTTTCGTACTAATTATCACGTCTTCACTCAAGATGGGGTATGGGGTAATCGAACTATTAATTTTTTAGGTGACTATACAACAATAAGATGTCGCAATGTCCCAACTATTTGGGATTGGCTATATAGATTTTTTGCCACTATTGAACTCTATAAAAAAAATATATTATTAATTAAATTAAGATCATTTAAATTTTTATTCATAATTTCTAGTAAAATTATCTTAGATCTCCCTCTATCTCACCTTGTATCATTAATTGTTTCACATCCTATAGCTATAATATCTGAACATCTCTCTTGCATATGTTCACAAGGGTATACTTAATTGTTTACAAATAAAAATATTTCTTTTCATATCCTTGCTAATTAGTCTAAAGATATTTAATTCCAAATTAATGATAAGAGGCTCATCTATCCTTAAAAACCAATCTAGTTCTCCTTTCATTTCTAATTCTAGAATAAGTTTCAACGAGTGAATTCTTTTGCATATAGGATGACGATGATAACAAAAAGGTCATAAGTCCAACTATTTGGGGTCAGCTACATAGATCTTTTGCCGTCATTGAGATATGTATTAGAAGAGATCAACAAAATTTGTTCTCTTGAATAGTTGATGATAACCATCTCAATGTGTTGCAGCTTTGGTTCAAGTACTAACTTGGGCACGTATTTTAAAATTTCAAACCGTTCTTTGTATTCTGACCTATGAGGAAGCAAAGCTATATGCTACTTTATCCAAGCTGTATTGCATATTCTATATGATAATTATTCTCAAAACCTTGTGATCTAGTGCTTGAACATTCAGACCAAGATCAGTCTACAACTTAGTCATTATTAAATATTATTTTGACCAAGTATTAGGCCCATAAGAGCTGTACTTATGAGCCAATCCAAGCTTAATTCAATATTGTGTCTCAAGATTCTTAGCATTAAAGACAATAGATATCTTGGATTTCCTTTTATCGTCAGCTGCATATAATTTAGATCTTTTTCTTCCTCTTCTTTTTGATGAACAGTTGCATTTAATCCTTGAATGTTGTCCTAATGTACTGGATTATCTATCCCTTTTTATCCTTTTCTTATTTTATTAACATGGTCTTTTGTTGTCTTTCCAGCTTTAAAATATTCAACTGCAATCCCTGTGATTTTTCTTTCGGCTCTCAAGTATCATGTCTTCCCGGACAGTTGGACCAAATTTTACCGCCCTCTTTGGCTTATTTCTAGTGTCATAAACTCATTATATTCATTTTATTGGGATGTGACTCGGGATTGGGATTTGAGGTATGCACCAGTTTTTCTGTTTCTTCATGAGTGTTTTGAGTGTTAAATTCATTTTTTGTTGTATTAATCTATTGGTCTTGCATCTGCAGTGTGTTCACTCGTATCTTCAAGTTTAAAAATCCACATATTTGCACAAACCTTCTTTATGGACGAAAATGGGTATGTTCCTAAATCCAACAATTTTCGAGTGGGATATTATTTTTGCTAAACCTGTGTGGAATTGCAGGTCTATTATTGGGTGATAGGAAGCAACTTAATTTTTCGATGCACATGGACCTACAAGCTCTCGGCACATCTTCGGCACAACTATTTGACTGTTTTTACGATAACAGCTTTGGAGATCATGCGGCGGTTCCAGTGGATTTTCTTTCGTGTTGAAAATGAATGGAACAAGATAACGTCAAGCAAGCCAAGTTTGGAACTCTCCGGCAATGAAATCCCAAAGGAGGAAGATAGGCTACTTGGATCTGCCACCCACAACGTGTAAATGATTGTGGTTTAAATTGATCGATCCGGCTTGAGAAAATTTTGTAGCCATTTGCGGTTCTCTGTTTCTTTGGTTGCTATTTTATGGTCACCAAATATTCTTTGGAGAATCTAGAGGCCTGCACACAACAGGAATGGGCATCAAACCTTAGCAGGCCATATATATAATTCTTACAAAATTCTTTCCCTACAGCATAATATTGTAATCAAGCATAAATTCGTTGGTTTCTTTTTCCAAGTTATGGGGACTTGTTCAGATTCCGAACCAAATGTCTTTGATTTCTACCTTGTTGGCTATCACTATTACTGTTGTGGATATGCTGGGCAATTGGATAAGCCTGTTGAAAGGAGAAACATCCGAGTTAGCGGGTAAGAATGCTAACTTGGCCCTTTTTGTGTTTTTGTGTTTTTTCCGTTTTCGTTTACATCCTTTTTTTTTTTTTAATTATTGTGAAGTTTGTGACGATACTTCTGAATTGATCTTTTATATATGTTAAAGTAGCCATGTTATTGACTTGATATGGGTGAACATGCTTCAACTATTGAAACCCAATATGATATGGGGATCTTAGTCATCAATATAAGCTAACCAAATTCTAATGGGAATGTCCATCCTTTGAATCAAATCTAGAATATTCTTTCTAAATTGCATGGGTACGACGATGTAAGCACTCGAATTCTTTCTAGAATTCGTTTGGTATCATCGCCGACTTTGATGGGCATCATACGAGCTTGACTCGGGGACGGGTTGTCGTCGATGATGATGCCAAACGAATTCTAGACGTACGTACACATCTTTGTTCTCTTCTATCAAATTTCATGTTACGCGAACACAACTCTCTCTCTCTCTCTCTCTCTTATTTATATATATATATATATATATTCCGGATCTAATCACAATTGGCTATATAATAATCGAGGAAGTAGGATTATATATTTCATTGTTAAAAGCCTTTAATCTTAGTGACTGCACTAAAACTCTATAATGAGTAGTCTCTGATGACTGATTGAGAAATCAAAGTGAGTATGGATCAGTGTATTACATTTACTGAATTTGAATCTAAATGTCAACATTTTGGGGGGGTTTTCTGACATCCTCCGCCACTCATTAAACGTACGAAACATATCTTCTCTCAAACTCCAAATCAGTCTCTTTTCTCCCTCAATCACCTTAATTAGACAACACACGTGATTGGTTTGGAGCAGCTGAGAAGAGAGAGTCGCCATCCAGGAGAATCCCAGTGAAGAAGCCGTCGTCACCTCCCTTTCCTCCTCTCCGATCTTTACATTTTTTTTAGTTTTTTAATTATTGTGAAGTTTGTGACGATACTTCTGAATTGATCTTTTATATATGTTAAAGTAGCCATGTTATTGACTTGATATGGGTGAACATGCTTCAACTATTGAAACCCAATATGATATGGGGATCTTAGTCATCAATATAAGCTAACCAAATTCTAATGGGAATGTCCATCCTTTGAATCAAATCTAGAATATTCTTTCTAAATTGCATGGGTACGACGATGTAAGCACTCGAATTCTTTCTAGAATTCGTTTGGTATCATCGCCGACTTTGATGGGCATCATACGAGCTTGACTCGGGGACGGGTTGTCGTCGATGATGATGCCAAACGAATTCTAGAGGTACGTACACATCTTTGTTCTCTTCTATCAAATTTCATGTTACTCGAACACAAAACTCTCTCTCTCTCTCTCTCTCTCTCTTATATATATATATATATCCCAATCCCAGTGAGGACCTCCAAATATGATCGGAGCCCGGTGAAGCCGTCGTCACCTCCCTTTCCTCCTCTCCGACCTTCTTCTACTGTGACAACCTCTAAGCAGAAAAGTTTGTAAGCTGAGATCAAGTAGCCTTGCCTCAGATTACTCGTGATAGAGGAGTCATAAGTAGACGCTGATGTGAGATGTGTCTGAATGACAGGAATGTGATCGTGAAAAATGAGGAAGGATATGTGATGAAGGGAGAGAGAGAGAGAGAGAGAGGAGACAAGGCATGTGGGTTGACAGGCAATTACATCAGTGTTGTCAGGTTCAGCTTTTCATATTATTCCCCTGGTTATCTCCCAACCAGTGCAGAGAATATCTTACCACAGTTGTAGCAGGTGCTCGCATTCAAACCCATCCATCACCCTAACTTGGCAGAAAGACTTGGAGATCAAATAGATTAGGAATTATGGATGGTGATGAACTAAATTTCTTCTAAATAAATTTGCAGGTATTGCCCCAACCAATCGCATTCACAACTAAGCTTCTCGACTCCTCAGACTCAAAGAGTTTGGTAGCCCTTTTTGTTTTGTCACTTCAAATTCAAACCCAGCCATCACCCTAACTTGGCAGAAAGACTTGGAGATCAAATAGATTAGGAATTATGGATGGTGATGAACTAAATTTCTTCTAAATAAATTTGCAGGTATTGCAGACCAGTCTTGCGGCCATCTTTCCCACAACCAACAATTGATTTCTGCACAAAATATAGAATGAATTGCTGGTCTCTATACCTGCAAGCAACTGATCATCTTCTTCTGGTTTGTTTATCCATGTAATACTGAAAATACGGGAAATTAGCTCTTGCGAAATGTATGTATGTTTTTTCTCTTCACCACTAGAAAACTTTTCATCAAGGTATTTACCAGCGTAAGACATGAGCCAGGTAAAAAAACATAGAATCTCATTAAAAGAAACACAACTTTTGCAAATTGCATCTTTGGAAAACAAAGAAAATAATGGATATATCATTCGTTTTACATATATATTTATGAAAAATATGCAAAAACTAACTAATATGATTGTTTCTACATTTTTAAAACCCATAATCAGTAGCCAAAATGATTAAAATTCATTTTTAAATCTTATTATTTCCTTTTATGAAATTTGAAAAGGCCAACTTAGTTAAGGAGAAATCAGTGATTTATTTTAATTTGGTATTAGGAATTTTACTTCTAGGATCCTTTCATTATGTCCATTCATATAATTAAAGTCCAAATTAATGATAGAAGAATTTTTTGGGGGTAAATTCTTGAAAAAAAAGTCTTTAGTTTTCATAATTTTTTTAGAATGCTTCAATTTTAAAAAATTATTACATAGAATCTTTTTCATAAATGATTAGTTTACCCTCGGTCACTTTTGTACACTTCACTAAACACACTTCTGCCTTTGTCGTTGACCACACTAGTTTCGTGTACTCGTGACACTAGCTCTAGTCACCTCCCCCGTTAGTTGACTTTGTAGTTGTTATTACTCGTACGCTCTCCTTGCTGTCAATGGTGAGGATGGAGGGGATGCAGCTCACACACCCTCATCGTCACTCGCGAGCAAGAAAAGAGAGAGCACGACCCATACACCCTTACTATTAGCCATAAGCAAGGAATGAAGGTGGCGAGCTCACGTGTGGAGGCGCTCAGGAGTGTCGCGAGCAATAACCCGTTGTTATAGATGAAGGGGGTAGAAGCACAACTTGGGGCTCACCTTCCATTACAACTCTTACTTTGTCATCATTCATGATAGAGGAGAATCGAGAGGTAGGGTGATCGATACAAGACGAAGGCAACGATGGATATAATGAAGGCAACAGTAAAATGGTATTTTTGTTCCGATGAATATTGTGATAAAATAATCTTAATCTTTTTTATGCAAGAAGGGTCCTTTGAGAAAATTTTTTTAATTAAAACGTTTTGAGAGAATTTTTGAAAGCTAGAAATATTTTTCGAAAATTCATCCCTTTTTTTTTTTAAAATCTTTGCAAGAGTTAAAAAAAGACATCAAACTTGCCGTCAATGGTGAGAACGGAGGGGATGTAGCTCACACGCTCTCGTCGTCACTCGCGAGCAAGGAAGGAGAGAGCATGACCCATACACTCTCATTATTAGCCATAAGCAAGAAAAGCAAGAAATGAAGATGACAAACCCATGTGTGGAGGTGCCCAGGGGCATCGCAAGCAATGGACCATTGTTCCATGCGAAGGGGGTAGAAGCACAACTTGGGGCTCACCTTCCATTACAACTCTCCACTTTGTCATCATTCTTAATAGAGGGGAATCGGGAGGTAGGGTGATCGATACAAGACGAAGGCAACAATGGGTCTAATGAAGGCAACTGTAAAATGATGTTTTTGTTCCGATTAATATTGTGATAAAATAATCTTAATCTTTTTTATGCAAGAGGGGTCCTTTGAGAAATTTTTTTTAATTAAAACGTTTCGAGAGAATATTTGAAAACTAGAAATATTTTTCAAGAATTCATCCCCTTTTTTTTTAATCTTTGCAAGAGTTAAAAAAAGACATCAAAATCAAATCAATTCTTTTTATTTTCCTTTTAACCATCTATCCACTGGAAGAAGAGTTTATTGTTGAAGAAAACATCACTAAAGCTGAGCAAGGAAATCCATTATGATCAATCCACATTTCAGTTCACCTTCAAAGAAAAAGCTGCGGAACTCAATTCAGACAATAAACCGGCGGAAAGAAAGAGAGAAGAGAGCACAACACAACACCACTCCACAGTCATCAACGACACAGCTCATGCTTCGCATATGAAAGCAGCATCCACATGGTCATCACTGCAGTAGAGACCCGGGCGCTGCGTGAATCCTTGCTTCTCCAGCATCTTCCGAGCCCGGAGCACCACCTTCCGGTTCGAGACCTCGCCGTCGGCTTCCCTGAGGATGGTCTGGATCGCATTGCTGAGAGCGCCGTAAGCTCCGCCCTGGCCACCCGCCGGGTTGGCGTCCGCCGACGTCTGGTCGGACTGGCAGCCGCTGATGAGGATGCCATTGTCTTCCCGGCCCTTCCTGCCCGCGCTCGCGTACACCTCGTCCGGCCTCACTTCCTCCTCCTCCTTCTCGTCATCCAGCTTCTGCATCAGGAACTCATGCGCCAGGCCGCCGACGATGCTCATGAGGCTGCCGCCCTCTCCGCCGTCGCCGCCCTCCCCGTGCCGATGCAGCTTGTGCAGGATGAACTTCATGAACTTCTTCACCTTGGGGCTGGCGTCCTCCCCGAAGACCTCGAACAGGGTGGGCCGGATCTTCCCCACGTCGATGTCCTCTTTCCCCGTCTTCTGCTTCAGGAGCTCGATGAGGGTGGAGAGCGGGAGGGAGCGGTTCTTGAAGTAGCCATGGCCGCCTCGTTCCCGGTACTCTCGTTCGGCATCGTGCGCGACTTCGTGGCGGCGGCGGTGGCCTTCGTGGGGCAGGTGGATCCCCCGGGACTCGAATGCCTCGTGAACGGTCGACTTCAGGAAGGATCGGAAGCCGAAGCCCGACTCAGATCCATCCTGGTCGGGGCTCTTGGTGCTCTCGCCGATCTGTTCCTTGGCCTTGTCGATGAGGCCGCCGCTGTGGCAAGAATCAGAGACGATGGTGAGCCGGCAGCCCTGAGGCACCTTGTTCACAAACTCTCTGAAGTCGTCGTCTGCGAGAGCAGCAAATGGACCAAATCATTCCCCAGGAATGCAACAAACAGTCAACGGGCTGCATCCCCATCACAATCTCTCCAAGAATCTACTGTTGGGCAAATTCCCGGATCCAAGACGACTTCGATTCAGGAAAAAGGATCGTAGATGGAAATCGAAATCGAGCATATGTTGGTGGTATATCAAGTCAACCAACTCAAGAACAAGATGATGAGTGAAGGCTGACCGGTGATGAGATTCATGTCGCAGGGGACGATGCACTCGTCGTAGCCGGTGTCGTCGTCCTCGCCGGTCTCGGCAGGGAGGCGGGTGCCGTGGCCGCTGTAGTGGAAGAAGAGGAAGTCGCCGGGCTGGGCGGAGGCGACGAGGTCGGAGATGGCCCGGCGGATGTTGGCGCCGGTGGGCTGGGTGTAGGAGCGGTCGGTGTCGATGAGGACGGTGATGTCCTCCTCCGCGAAGCCGAACCTTTCCACAAGGGACTGGCGCATCCGGTTCACGTCGTTGATGCAACCCTTGAGCTCCGCCTTGGTGCCCGGGTAGTTGCAGCCCACCAGCACTGCCCTCTTCGTCGTCATCTCCTCCTCCTTGCTGTGTGATCTGATCTGAGACGGTGCGGGTGAAGTCTTCTTCTTGCTTGGGGTGGGACAGCTTGGTTATAGTGCGGTCGGTTGTGATGATGAGAAAGATGGGTTGTAGGGGATGTATGTTTTGACCTCAATGATCCGTGGTGGCAAGCAATTGGGGTTTCCGATGTGTTGTTAGGACCCACCTAACCAATAGAGAAATGCCACGAGTATTTCCAATTAACAAAGTGTATGGCGGTACTTGAAACATCTCTTTCCCTATTTCCTTTTTTTGTTTTGTTTTTTCTTCCCCTAAATAATAATAATGTCATTGTCAACAAGTAATAAGGTTTACATCATGATTTTCATTTTATTTCTATTTTTTTCATTGCTAGCATTTAAGTTTGAAAATAGCATATTTGTGTCTATATAAATATTAATTTAACATATATATATCTCCTAAATATAAACAATTTAAATATCTAAAATTCTCTTCTTATTTGTGCTGATTATTATTTTTTAGTTTTCCTTTTTCTTCTTCCATTCCATGATATGCTTCCATCTTCCCAGGAAAAACAAACATTTTAAAGATTACTTTTTTTTGCCTTTTCTATTGTATATTGGTTTTAAGGATTATATCAAATTTTAGAAGAGGATAAGAGACTTAAAGCTGACATATATATATATATATATATATACACACACATTAGTTTTAATCCTTATGACAATAAGTGATGGGATCGGTCAAAGCAACCGGTCTCATGTAACCTTTCAAGTCTTCGCTGTCAACGATCTCACGCCCCTTCATTTCCATTTCTACGGCAGGCCGTGCGCCCATCTCGGAGAGAGGCGTCAAAACAGCCACCGCAACACCCGCCCCATCCCCCATCCATGCCTCTTCTTCCTCCTCCACAGGCTTCTTCGGACTCCCGTCTCCTCCTCCATTAAAACCTCACAGTGAAAACACCAATTACTACTGCCTTTTCTCTTTTGGATGGAAGGACGATCACAGTATCGCATCCGAAGGATGAATCCGTTCGATTGCCATCACCATTTAAAAGCTCCTCCTGCTCCTGTTGTGCTCCATGACGCTGCAGTTGGCCTCCATCTTCTCGACGAAGCTGCAAAGAACCAAAACAAGGGCAGCAACACCGAAGGCTGCGCTTCTCTCTCTCTTGCTTGCACACGCGGCAATCCCTCACTTGTCTTACTCTAGGCTTAGCATAGCACGCCATCTTATTACGTCGGACTACGATTTGGACGTGTAGCTTTTGAGCACTCAGTCCACCACCGGTCCATACGTACCATAGTGATAGTTGTTGTCTTCGTTGTACGCCTCACCGTACCTTCACCGCTTGGCATGGCCTCCTCGGTGGCCCGCATACCCTCCGCCGATGAGTGGCATGACCCCGGCCGCCTCGCCGCCGCCGTCTTCGGCGCGGCCCGCGGTCGTACCTCGTTCACCCCTGCCAACCTCAAGAAAGTCCTCGTTCGCCAGCAGCAGAGCAAGGATGTTCCTTCCTCCTCTTCTTCTTCCTCAGCTTTGACTGCTGCCGGCGATTCTGTCGCCGGTGAGGACGGTGGGTCGCCGGCGACCGCGCGCAGGCGGCAGTCGCAGATCCACCATCGGTGGGCGGTGCAGCAGGCGCGGGAGATGGTCACGACCATCGACCGGCACGCCCACCAGGCGGAGATCTCCACGTTTACCACCACCTCCCAGCCCGTCTCTGTCCGCGCCGCCTCGCTTCTCCACGAGGCGTCCCCTTCGGCCTCGGAGTGCTCCGCTGGAAGCGCCGCCGTCTCTTCTTCCGGAACTGGTGCAGGCGCCGGAGATCTGCCGCCCAACGTCCGGGCCTCTTCGCTGATACAGATGTGGCGCGAGCTCGAGGCAGAGGCGGGGCTCACCCCGAAGCACCGCACCGCGTGCGGCGGTGGCACCATGGAGAACGCCAGTGCTGCTTCGTTCTCGGCCGACGAACCTTCTGGTTGCAACTCCGACATTTCCGATGAGTCAGACGCGTTCGTGGACTGGAATTCTGACATGACAACGACGGCGAATTCTTCTTCTTCATGTTCATTGAACGACAACGAGAAAAGCCGGGTGGGGAGCATCGTGAAGATGCTGAGCTCAGGCCATGGCGCGCGTAGGTTCATGGCGACGTTGAACAACGAGAATGAGCCATCGGGGCGAGAGAATCCAGTGGCGACGAACAAGACGGAGAGGCTCCGCAGCCCGGGCTCGTCCTCCGTTCTGAGTCCAAGGCGACTGAGAGGGCGAGGAGAGATGGAGAACCTGGTCGCAAGGATGGAGAAGGAGCGGCGGAAGGAGCTCGCGGCATTGACCGAGCATCAACACGTCTCACGCTTCCCATATCGCGGCCGTCTCCAGGTAAAACTGAGACATCGTTTCTTCTACCTAATCGCTATTTTCTTCGTGGTAATAACGCAGACTTGAGAATTTAAGACTTGATTCTTTGTTTGGCAACATAATTTTGGTGCTCAAACAAGTTTGGAGCCTCACAATTGCAGTGATAGAACAGAGTTCTTCTACAGGGCTAATACAATTTCATCTTCATGGCCAAAGAGATATATATTCACATAATCTGTACAACGTCTTTGCATATTCTCTGTAGTCGATGCTGAGGCTCAAATCTCTTCGACGACAAGTGGAAGTGCAGGATCAAATGCAGGGCCCTTCGACAGCTTCGGAATTGGATCAATTGCACAATGGATCCACAATCTCTTATCTGAGGTACATCCCAGTCTATTTGTAGAACAGGCATTGCAGAATAAATGTGATTAGAAGCTTACCGTCAGTATTTAGTAAGGTTAAGTCGATATAGGAACTCACTCTGTTTGAGTCTGCACTCGTCATCCTTGAATTTGGCAAGCTCGAATTGCATCCTAATCTTCTGCTCGATCGACAAACACCAGGGAGAGATTTAACAACATAGGACAGCATTGTGGAGGAAGAAAGCGAGCTCTGGAGAGCTCGAGCAGCAGTGCCCATGTCCAGTTCCCCATGGATGCTGAAGACACCGTCTACAAGAGCAGTGCACAAGTCCAGTTCCCCATGGATGCTGAAGGTTCAGCCCATACATATTCCAGCGACAACAATCAGTATCAGGAAATTGTGATTCATCCCCAAATCGCTCCACCTGAGACCAACTCATCATATTCCAGGAGTGATTACCTACAGGAAGGAAGCCAAAGTGTTGATGGTTCTTGGGACGAAAGGAACCTATGGGTGACCAACCTCGATTGGCAAAGACCGTCAAATGGTTGGCACGGTGAGGCTGTTGCAGAGGAGCCTGAATCATACCCACAGCAAAGCATGAGTAATTGGATCAGCAGGCCTTCCGATCCATGGACGGGATGGGGGGCGAAGAGGAAACCTGATGCGTATCATGACTTGTTCCAGAATTTCTCTGATAATGTTGAGATCCGGGAGCTTCTCGAGAGGTATATTCTTCTTCCTCTCTGCTCATTTCAGTAGACAAAGCATGATTTCATCTTTTCATGTGGTCTCAAACTTAATGATGATGATAGAGAATACCTGTGTTGCATCTCACTTGGAAAGCTTGTTCTGGATTTTCCTGTGAAGTAATCGGTTGATACATTGCAATCTGGAAATTTTATGTCATGATTACCATATATCCAGTTTATTTCTTGAAACAACAATCTCGTCTGCTTGTGTTGAGTTTAGAGCTGCCAGATTTTTTGAGTTCAGAGCTCCGCACCCTTACGTGCCATCTCCTTTAATTTTCTGTGCTGCAGAAGAAGAGTCTCAACTTCTCTTGCAAGCGATTTTTGCGATAAGATGAATCAACTGATCTTGTCGTTCTTACGCCGACAAACACAGCAAAGTTTTCATGAGAATTCAGCAGAAACACATGTGGATTATCCGTTCTGGCAACCAAGTGACGAGTACTGTAATGCTGAGCAAGATGCATCTGTCTCATCATCGCTGGTACCTCTACAATATCACACCTTGCACCACCCAGAGAACTGGCAACATACTTCATTCACACACCAGTCTTCTCACAATCTGCTAGTGAGTTCTGTCTCCATCTTTTCTCCGGTTCTCCAATAAGAAGTATGTGCTTCTATATGACCACCATTTGCTGCCATCATGGTAGGACATGGAAGCTATGCGTGACTTGCGGGGTGATATGGCTCAAATCCATGAAGAAATCAGTGAACTGCGGGCATTGGTCGAGAGTTGCATGGACTGGCAGGCCAAACTTAGACAATCTATCAAGCATGACATAATGGATGCGATACATCAATCAGGTTTGCGTGTGCCATTTTTCCCAAAAATCATCTGTATTGTTTTGCTGAAAAATCATTTGGAGTACTCATATTATAGTGTTATCATTTACGGTTGGTCATACTTAATCTGCAACATTATTATGTTATGACTAATCTGAATTGCAAAATTGGTTGCTTTACTTACAGGTGGAACAGCAAGTGTTTCACAGGGTTCCAAAGCTAAACCAGGAAGGAGAGGAAGTTGCTGTATATGCTGTGAGATGCAAGTTGACTCTCTGCTTTACAGGTATATATGCTCTCTGTGTACTGACTTTTGTGTATCATGCCCATTTTATATTACTCTAGAACACAATCTGATTAGAGAAAAAATATATATATATATTTATATATATTAATAATACTAGATGAGACAATTATTAATGCGATATGGATATTATAGTTAGAACGGATGAGACAATTATTAATAATACGAGAATAGATAGATAAGATTTAAGACAACTATACAAGAAACTACAAATAAAGATTTAGATATTCTTATTTAATTAATAATAATTATTATGTATAGATTTCAATGATGGAAATAATTTATATAATTATTATGTATATAACCGATCCAAATAGGTGTAATCATAAATAATATACATAACTGATGCAAATAGTTGGATGGCTCTTCTCAGAATCTAATCTGTACAGGAATCTAACTGGAATACTTGCAGGTGTGGGCATATGTGCACCTGTTTCAAGTGTGCCTGCCAGTTGCAGTGGAACGGTGGATTGTGTCCAATCTGTCGATCCCCGATTGTGGATGTCGTGCGGACCTTTCCTAATTCCTAATGGTGAAAGATGATGATGATGATGATGATGGCCAACTATTGCTGGAGTCTGTAAGGCAAGGCACTGACTAACACCCAAAGGAAACACTCAGCTTTTTTGTTACCAGGGCTTGCAAAACCTTCTTCAGAGGCTAAAACCATGATGACTCTTCGACTTCACATCATAGTTCTAGCTCAAGATTGATAGTGTGTTCATCATTCTTTCATAATGATGTAATTTCTTTGTTTTCAGTATGCATTGTGAACATTGGAGACAGGATGTATATTGTCTTTTTATGAGGAATTGTTTGAAAAGGATTTACCACTTATCTAGAATGGTTTGTTTGCATAAAGACTTTGTGGTGCATATTGTTGTGTTTGATCGAGTCTGACAAAGATTGCTTTGATCATAAAAAGCCAACTCGTCTGACACATTCTTGCAATGAATCAGATGAAATGTAGACACGATAAGAAACTCCAAATAACAAAACCATATCCATATATGAGACTGAAGGAACATCACAATTTTTTACACAAGTTCAATATAACCACATTAAGTCAGATAAATTTGAATCATCGATCCATCGATCGAAACACATAATTCCTTGATTGCTGGGTTCAATCACGCCTGACCCAACCACCCTTTGTTTGACTGGATTCAATTCGAGGGTTACAGATCAACCGATACGTGAAAAATCAACAACCAACAAATGAAAAGAATTAGCTGGTGGAGTCTAATGAAAAATCAACAAGTAACAAACAAATGAAAAGAATTAGCTGGTGGAGTCTACCAGAGCAGCCATGAGCACATCATTCCAAGTGTCTGTCAACCCGGGCAAGCACCAGTGCATGCAATCTTCGTGCTTCTTTCTGCCCATGGTTGAAGGATGAGCATCCGCTCGGAACTCGCTCATGCGAGTAATGTCCAATACCTGGAAGCTTGATCTCTGAAGGGCCTTGTGAAGATGCTGATTTATGACACGTACCTCTGCATTTGCTGCATTCTTCTCCACAGAAAAGAGATCTTCGACCTGAACCAGTTACATTATCCTTTGAAAGGTGAATAAAGTGATACTCTAATCATGTTAGTTTACTTCATGTGTAAACATCTGCATTCTATGAGATGCATGGCTACATGATGGTTTTCTTGTTGGAGCCTCTCCTTTCTATCAAGAATGTCATATATGGAAATTCAAATGGATCCAAGAAAGAGACTGCAAATTCTAACAAGCCAGAATAACAAGTTATCATGACACCAAATATGGGCCATATTGAAGACCACTTGGTGTGGCTAAAAATGCATAAAATGATATCAGGATACAATATGCAACAGCTTGGTCCGAGGTTTTTTATATTATCAACTTTAGGGTACGGCCTGCATACTCTAGTCCTTTGGGTCCAGTCCATAAGGGACCTCAAGGAGATGAATTGCCAGCTCTTATAATGTTCTTGGCTCATGAACTCCTCATTGATGTGGGATTCTGTGGCATCACCATAAGCTAATGCTACGCTAAGCTAAATAATCTCTTAAAGAGACATTAATGAGGGATTATGTGCCAGTTATGATAAGTACAAAAGAACTCACCTCATGTGACAATAAAGGTTCTCTTCGTCGACATGATCCACCTTGGTTCCAGTCACCACCTTCAAAATGCCTTGGTGATTGTGTCCGGAAGAATGTTCTTGCACCCTTAGCTGCTCTTCGCTCCACATATGATATCTTTTCCATGATAAGAAGGTTACCACAAGGGAGATTATGAGAAGGAATACAACAAATGAACAAGATAAATCAAGATACAATACTATCACAAACTTGACATGGGTTCCATGACACATTACACTATATAACAAATAAAGGATCTCTTCTGCAAAATGCTGATCCAATATTCATCACAAAGGCAAAAATTAGCATATCAGGTACAAGAGCTCTCCTTATCTGGAATACAACTACTAAAAGGATGCCAAAACCTTCTCCAAGGTTAAAAGTTCAAATCAAGGAGAAAAAAGTGAACTGAAATGACATCCAAATATTTCCTTCAATATTTTAGTGGGAATGTCAGATCATAATTTTCTAAAAGAAAATCTTTACACCTTAACTAACAATAAAATAGGGAAAAAGAAAAAGATGAAGGCCACAACCCTCATGGGAAGACCTAACCTATCCTATCTTTCATCACTACAAACAAAATAACACAATCTTCTTTTTTTGTTCTACATAGGAAATGTATACCATTACTGGTCAAGATCATGGAAAAAATATGATCATCTAAGAATATGGACATCTATAATTCTATCTCAACATATTATTCCAACAATGTTATGGACTTCATTACATCTGCCATGCAACCCTTATATCCATCTAACATTTTTTTATAATATGTCCTGGCTCCCTCTTCACCTAATATGGCACTATAATCTTCCCTGACTGCTTCTTGGCCGACTTTCTCAGGCTTGGTAGAGTCAAGTGGAGTGAGCATAGTTCCTTGCATGCAATTCATGTGATGTATCGCAGTTAAAGCATGCAGTCTCTTCAGAAAGAAAAGGAAGCACAAGCAAGATGCACATTGGCAGGCAAGATGATATGGGAGCCATCCATGTGCGAAGTGGTGCAATAACCCGCTCTTGCGATATATACATAGGTGAACAGAAAAAGAAGGGTCAGCTTTTGCCTATCTTACCAAATTGAAATGCTCAATTTAGATGAAAAAGAAGGGTCCACTACACAAAACTCATATTTGCTATCTCAAGTGCTAAAGAAGGGAGAAACAAGGACTTAGGGACCACCGACTGGTTATAAGGCAAAAATATCACAAGCAGTTAAGAAAGAAGGATCTGAAAAACCAAAGCACCTCATATCCAATTGTGGGAAATGAAAGGCTAGCAGGTTTGGGAGAGCTATATTTCTAAATTTGGAGGAGATCACTGACATTATAGAGTTATTCGAGGCAATGAATAATACTGATGACATGAATTTTAACTTGACTAGTATATACATAGTTTGTTTTTGGTAATTGGATTTATCATTAGCCTAAATCATCATTGGACTTGTCACTACAATAAAATTCTGAGGTTCAACACATCTGATGTAATGCTTGATGAAATGCTTCAAAAATATCATTAAATGCTATCTTAAGTTTTCAACAAATATAAGCAAATCAAGCCACTAATAAATAATTAGCATGTCATAATTGGTTTTTCAGTCATTTAGTGACACAAATATGTCAAATAATTCATTGTCATACCATATGTTTTAAAGCTAAATCTATGCCAATTTCTGGAGTTACTGGAGGTAACACTGGCAATCCCTTTTCAAAAAAGAGCATTGGTGACTGCTCTGGATCAAATTTTGAGGGAGCCCACCACCTGAAAATTAACAAAATTAATGTAAAAGGTTCATTTATATAACTTTATAGACTATATATCTTATGGCTTTCAGTTAATACATCATATACATATAACCCTATGCAGAACATGATTATATCCATTTACATAAATAACTACAGTTCAAGCGAAGTCCTTAAAACCATATAAAACGACCTGTTTAACGTTTCTCTAAGTCAACCTATGCCTATTATGATGTAAGCATACCGCCATGTCTCAAGACTTTAAAACAAACTAGAAGAATAGCATAATCATCGATTCAGAAACTTGAGAAGAAAACGGTACATGAATGAAACTCGCAACAAATATAAAAGTAAAAAAGATAGATTCAACAAGTTCAAAGGGTGATATGATTGTATTGTATAGTGTATGTTTCTTATAACTTTTCATGTTTGTGTTACATTTATAATGCCAAAGATTTTTCGTTTACTAAAGAACTCCAAAGCTGTACGATTAGTTGATCTTAAGAAATATAAATCAGACAGTATTTCTTCGAATCTAAACCTTCTTTCCTACTTTCTTCTGCCGTAGTACTGTACAAGCAACATCCTTTTCTAAAACTGTGTCCTCTAGCAGGCATGCAAATCAATGAATATATAACGGGTCCCTCCTATAACAAAAATCACTTAGTCTTCAGCTGATAATGGTTTATGTACAGCCATTATCTAACAGACAACAATATATGTGCTGCATCTATTTTCTTATGGATCTCAATAGCAAATGAGAGATACACACATGGATTCACATGATATACATTCACCAACAGAAATTCATAATAGTCTGAGCAACAGCCTTCAATTCCAGAACTAAACAACTTGATCATGAGAAATTACAATTACCAGTGACCTGTATTAAAGATCAGAATATGATGGAAGCTAGGTGCCTCTGCCCAGGTGTGTTCTGGAACATCAACATCCACCCTGTAACCTTGTTTGATACCAAGGGACTCTAAGGCACCTCCAATGTCGCTTGCTGACCACCTGAAAGTCATATAAAACAAGAAAAAGTGTAACACCTCTGATTAGTCCCACATCGAAAGTGGGCAAGATTAAGATTGGCTTATAAGGGTCTGATGAGTGTACTACTATCAACTTCAGCTTAAGCATTTTGATCAGTGGTTTTGACCAAACGAAGTTAATAGGTCAGTTAGCCTATCAGACCCGGGCCATGACATTTGGTATCAGAGCTGACCTAATATTTGGGTATGGTGAGGGGGCTCGTGTAGAAAAGGGCTGCCCGTGGATGGAGTCAGTGGACTCGTCACCGCGTGGTTCCACCATTGGGCTACGCCTCATATGCACTATGCTAGGGTTTGATCTGGGTTATGTTGGGTCTTGACGAGGACGTCAAGCCTTTGAGTGGGGGAGATTGTAACACCCCTGATTAGTCCCCCACAATGGAAGTGGGTAAGATTAAGATTGATTTATAAAAGTCTGATGAGTGTACTACTATCAACTTCAGCTGGACTCGTCACGAGCCACCATTGGGCTACGCCTCATATGCATTATGTTAGGGTTTGATCTGGGTTATGTTGGGCCTTGACGAAGACGTCAAGCCTTTAAGTGGGGGAGATTGTAACACCCCTGATTAGTCCCCCACAATGGAAGTGGGTAAGATTAAGATTGATTTATAAAAGTCTGATGAGTGTACTACTATCAACTTCAGCTTAAGCATTTTGGTCAGTGGTTTAGACCAAACGAAGTTAATAGGCCAGTTAGCCTATCAAGCCCGAGCCATGACAAAAAAAATTAAAAAAAGAGTCATATTTCTTTAAGGGGAAATTTCTTATGTAAATCCATAAAAAACACAGAGAAATCAAATTTATCCCATAACATGCAAATATAATGTATATGTCCCTATAAGTGAATTTCTGTGAAATTTACCTAGCAATGGGACTGTTAGGAACAAAGATAAATATGCCAGGTTAGCCTCTAATTAAAGATAATGACATGTCCAAGTTAACAGAAGATAAATTTATCCCAGTGTAAGTCAATCTAGCCCTAACTTTAAAAGCTTAGTCAATCAATCACTTTGTCCAACTTAATAAATGATTACTTGATCCCAGTGCAAGTCAATCTAACCCTAACCTTAAGCTTGGTCAGCCCATCACTTAGACAACCCAATCTAATTGGAGACCACCTCATCTAACACAATCTTTGCAGGCCCAATCCCTCAGAGACAATCCTCTGAAACCCAATCACTACCAAATATACACATATATATAAACCACAGACACACTACAGCCAATAAGGACTATTATTATATCATCCCCAGTCCATGCCAGATTGAATATGAAATTGATCATGCAAAAATTTGATGGTTTGAGGCACAAACTTCTGAACATGAATTCTCAATTGAAGTTATACTTCAAATTTTAACAAAAAAGTTGTAATAGTAAATAACTAAATCTTGGCCTTCACAACAAATCAAAGGCACCGAGGAATCAAAGATCTATACCTAAAAACAAAAGAAGTAATATGTCAGACAGAGTCAACTCCAGTATCAAATATGTTCAAGAACTTCACAAGATAGAACAAATTCACAATTTTAATTTGCAGGTAATCTTTTTACGAAAGTCTGAAACAATAGAACTTTTGATGGGACTAAGCAGACTCCTTATTTTGTTGTGCCTAAAGTTCTTATGTCTAAATGCTGACCCACAAATCTTCTTCTGAAGGCTTCCAAGAGATATGTCAATTATTTATATGTTGCACGAGACCTTTATCTGGTCGGAACAAGGTTAATCGTGATGGATCTAGGGATCAAAATCAAGATGGAGGAATTGGTTTTACAATTCATGGTGACTAATGGCAATTATCTACTTTCTTGTGCAGGAATATGATGAACAAGCATACTCTTTATTATGAGGATGCCGTAATTTTGGTTGATTCTGATTCTAAAGTCCTAGTAGTAGGCATTTTGAACAAAATTATACCCCTCATTGGTCTAATCACTCACTGTAACTAAAAATATTTAGTTTTGCCAGATAATTTTGCCACTTTTGTTCGAGAGGATCTTGGCCATCGGGGCATAATCTGATACAAACTCCCATTTTTTGGGGGGGATAATTTGTGCTCGATTTTGTAAGTAATATATGATTGTTTTTTATAAATAAAAAAATTGCAGGTAATCAACCATTACTCACCTGCCATACCGCACCAAGAGATTAGTCCGGTGATACGCAACAGTGAGATTATAATCAAGAAAGGTGAAACCCCTATCGGCCCCGGCGGGACGCCACTTCCTCACCCCTCTGCTCACCGATCTCAGCATACAAACAAGAGACACGTACATGTTCCTGTTCAACGAATCCCCCACAAACCCTGCACTAATGAATCCAACCAAAGGACGACCCAAAGAATTGACTTTTGCAAAAGATAAAACAGAGATCATATGCGCTATAGCCATCAACAACCAACCTATGTTGGTGTTCCTGAAGCGTCGGAGGAAGCGGAGGGGGTCCAGGCGAGGGAGGCCGCAGCGAGAGGGCTGCCACCGCCACCGGAGGAGATCTCGGCCGTTGTGCTTCCCGCTGGCGATGCAGTTCCAGCCCTTGAAGATCTCCTTGCAGGTGTGGTCATAACGGAGGGCGACGGGATCCGCATCGAGGACCCAGGCCCCGTCGGAGTAGTTGCAGGGCCAGCGATTCTTATCCCTCGTTAGCTCCCCAAGTAGGTCATCGTACCGGGAAACGACGGAGGGCCTTGCGGCGAAGAAGAAGAGGGCGAGTAGGAGGAGGGAGACGAGGCAGAGGAAAGGGACGAAGCAGGAGAAGGAAGACGAGGTGGAGAGTGGCCTCCTTGTGGTGGGTTTGGCCGCCATTGACAGTGCCGGAAGCATTCCCAGGTGGATCAACAAAAGGAAACCAAGTGAGGACTTTCTGGGTATTTTGAAAATGTTGAAGGATTTTTTTGGGTAATCAATAGACCTATTAGTGTTTTCTCGTATTTTTAGGAACAAATTAAATATTATCTCCTGAACCATACTAGCATTGTGATCCCTTACTTAAAAAATTTATGTTGACACCATTAGTTAAATAAATAATATTATTTATCCTAACACAATTAGTTACATTGATGAAAAACATAACATGTGACACCACGTGTTGGATTAATGTGAACGTGACACCATGTGCTGGATCGATATGAAAGTGATAGAAAAAAAATAATTTCAACGTCCCTTTCGTTTCTAATAGTGAGCAGCTTTGTAAGTATGTCGTTGATTATGGAGGAGTTGGAGACCACGCAATCGAAGATGACCTCCATCGATGAGGTGACAGTGAGCAGCTTTGTAAGTACGTCATCGATTATGGAGAAGAGTTGGATGGGGTTGGAGACCACGCAATCGAAGATGATCTCCGTTGAGGAGGTGACAATGAGGCTAACGAAGGCCAAAGGATGACCTTTAAGAGCCAGGCGGGACATGACTCAACCTTGAGCATCTAGATAGTGTAGTGAGAATGATCGCCATTGGGATACTCAGGGCGTGGTTGTTATCATCACCACCAAGGCCTTCCTCCTCCGGCCCCGTCTCGTAGCCATGTAGCTCAACACCTGCTATAGCGTCTCATTCCCCATCTTCGCCCACACCACCTTTAGCATATGCAGTGCCAACATCATCCTCCTCCACTCACTCATTGTCTACGGTTGGTTCAGCATTGGGACCTCGATCGATGGTCAGGCTATCTTCCTCCTCCCGACTTCTCTCCGCTTATTCCCTTATGTGATGTTGCTCCTGTGACTTGCCACCTCGTTGCTGGAGCTCACCACCAAACAACTGGGCCACCCCACGTCTTCCATGATGGTCACCTATTATTGATCAATGTATATATCTGAGGGTCAATAGAAGCAAGTTGCTTGTATTAGTCTTATATATGGATGATATTTTATTTGCTAGTAGTGATCCCGATTTATTACACAAAATCAAGTTTTTTCTCACTAAGAATTTTAATATGTTTGATATAAACGAGGCAGCCTATGTTATTTACATTGAGATATTGAGGGATATATCTTAATAATCACTATGACTAATTTAGAAAGGATATATCGACCCATTCTTGGAGAGATTCAGTATGCAATCTTGTTTAGCTAATGATATATCTATTACTAGAAGCGAAAGATTCAGTATGCAGTCTATTGTATGCTCGACCTATACTGGTCCTGCACTAGTCGATAATCGTCACACCTGCACCACTCGTCGCTGCCACTCCTGCACCGCTTAACCACCGTCGCTCCTGCATTACTCAACCACCTTCTCTCCTGTACTACTTGTTGCCGCCACACCGGACCCGCTCGATCGCCACACCTACACCGCTCACCACCACTGCACTGGACCCAGCATGCTCGTCGCTCCATCATCCCCACCTTGACTGACGATGGTCTCATCATCGTAGAGAAGCTTACTGCCTATGCGTCTCCACTTCATAATCAACCCAACAAGAGCTCGGTGTTCTAGCCGTGCGTCAACGCCAAGGTCCAACGGTGGGACAGTTTCACCTTCGAGATAGCCTTTCTCTGGTCAGGACTCATTCCTCCTTAACTAGAGCCTGTAACTATCCCCTTACGACAACTACCTCTCCCTCTCCTCCATGGCGCTCAGCTCATCATCTTCCGCCCCAAGGTCGATGAGATCTCCCTTCTCATCGTCAACACCACCTCCAACCCCTCATAAATATGTTTAATTTCACTTTGAATATTACATTAAATATGTTCTTATATTGTTAGACAAATACATCATCAACCAGACTATTACTTCTTTGCTTTTCATATCAATAATGGAGGATTTGCTGGTAGAGAATATGTAGCAAGATCCTCTTTCGTCTTTGTTGGTAATAGTTCATATGCTTCGGTGCCACAGTGAATGCACCCAATTGTGCGATAGGCGAGCGATAGGTGAGCATGTGCGACGATCGAGCGAGTGCAATGAGCGATCTAGGTCTGGTGTAATGACAGCGAGCGATCGAGCAGTGTAGGAGCAACTGTCGAGCGAAGAGGTGTAGATCGAGCGGGTGCGGTGGGCGAGTGGAGAGTAAGTAAGTCGAAAAGAGGAGGAGAAGAAAAATCGATTAGGGCGAGAAATAGATATAAATTTAATAATTTAAAAATAGTAAAATTATGTTTTTATTCTTTGTATTAGTGTGTTTTTTTTACGTGACAACTAAGTATGATTTTTTTCAAGTTGATGACATAAGAAGAATTAGGATTAAATATTTTACTTTCATAAGTATAGGACTCCAATGTTACTTGTTAAAATATATGGATCAGAATATTAATCATAGTTAATTATA
This sequence comes from Musa itinerans, assembly GCA_001649415.1. Taxonomy (NCBI): domain Eukaryota; kingdom Viridiplantae; phylum Streptophyta; class Magnoliopsida; order Zingiberales; family Musaceae; genus Musa; species Musa itinerans. The sequence goes on from LVTN01000362.1 coordinate 100,143, forward strand.
GGGGATAAAATGTAATTATCCCAAACTCTAACGATGAGAATTCACTCACTAGATTCACATCATTAGTCTACGAAGTCTAGTCTAGTAAAATAGATATACATGAGGCCCAAAATCCTTTAAGTTTTAGTTACTAATAGTAGAATATCTAATATAAACGTTGAAGTAAGTGATCATCAAGCTGTCCTTGGATTTCTTCCAGGAGCAAGATGGATATACTCATGTGTTTTGGGAATGATCTACACAAAGATCAAGATCGAGTATAAGTTTTTCAATCTTAACCCTTCGATACTCAAATTAGTCCTGATGTTGATGGATGAAAATAATAAAAAATATATAATCTTGATTATTTAAAAGATAATTTTTGTATACCGAGTAAAAAAGGATGAAAATATCCGATGAAATATTTTTTAGGAAACGACTCATAACCATGGACTTATGTCGAGACCAAAGGGGCAATATCTCATCTATGTCAATCAAATTATTACCGCATGTCGAGTTGTTGGAGAATATTTCTCCTATCAAATGATATTTTCTTGTAATGGTGTGGCATGAAATTTGTCTGCATACTAATATATCTTAAGCATCGACAAGGCTTATTAGAATTTAATATAAGATTGAGCTTTGTTGATTACTATTTATTCAATTAGAGCCTTATATCTATTTAATTTTGTCTCACGTGGCATTTAATTGATATCGATACAATACACTTTAATTGCTTTTACCGAACGCTGGGATTCATCTCACGCGTCAAACCTAATTTGATTTGTGAGGGAGAAGAGATTATACGATCGGGCTTCTTACTGGTCACGAATTCAAGATCTTATGAAGGATGTCTAACTTTTGATTCTAACATCCGAATAATGTCACGTGGGGATTTGTGATTGTAGTTTATAAGGTGACATACTGTCATCACTAGCAATACAAGTTGAAGCATTTGGAGGAGATCATATAACCATAGGTTGTGTTAATATTATCTCTAATAATAATATGATGAGTATATCGGATTGCGTGTTTCATTTTTTTATAATAGTTTTATCATCCTCATTCGATCATCAAAAAGGGATAGAAAGAAAAGTAAGATAACTCAAAATCCCATATTTATTTTTACAAGAGAAAGACAAGTAACTCCGCTCGTTTACCAAGTAATAATACAAACGCTAAAACAAGGATTATATATTCTTAAACTGGCGTGACAGTCTAATTAGATCAGACATTGACACGTCTATAGCTTGCTTCAGGCTAACAGCGGTTCCTGGTTGCTTGGTTCTTCGTAGACGCTCGTTTCATTTCTGTCCCACTCTCCCGCTCCGTGAGTTGCAGCAAAAGACTCCCCAGTTCTGCTGCTGCTGTCTTGAGCTTTGCCCCACAGAAACAAGAAGAGACCTCCGATGACCATGACGATGCCTATCAAGCTAAGTGGACGGAAGTAAATGAGAAAAAGGATGAATTCTAATGATCACCTTCTCTAGAAATTATATTTTTTCTCTCACCAAATCTTAATGGATAATCTTCTCTACAAGCTCTAAAGTAACTCTCTCTAGAAATCTAAAGCACACAAAATATTTCTCAAATAATCAAAAACTAGAAATATATAGAGTATTTATAGAAGAATCAAACTCTAATATTTAGGGTTTTCTTCTTTCACAATATTTTTCTTCTTTTTTTTGCAATAGGATTTCTTGTCCACCTAAGAAATATATGTATGTAAATCTAAACAATTAGAATGATACATGAAGTTACAATGATGGTATGATTCGTTGAAAGGTATTAATTTTATGTTTAGTCTTGTGCCTAGGGATGACAAGTGTAAGTTAGTCAATTTTGATCTTATTAAAATTTTATCCTTAATCTGAAATATATTTTCTTTTGTTCTGTTAAAAAAATGGCAAGGATGGAACATAAGACAATTAATGCAAGGATGATTGATCATTAACTTGATGAATTTAGAGTAGCATGGTCTAAAATGTTCAAGACTGGAATAATGATAGTATGTCCATACGATCATTATAAGTTTATCTCAAGTCTTCTCTCAATTTGGGTTTGGAAATAGATGTTTGAGCTACGAAGAGGAGCCAAGTTAATCCAACAGTAGGTACTACTACTAACAAGGCAGGGAGGGAGGATCCAAGTGGTTACCTGCTCCAAGTGAGTTGTACATGAAGCAGAAATGGCTCCAGTATGGCCACCATGACCGTCGACAAGGGACTGAAAGCAGTAACGTAAACTGGGCCCGTTTCCTTCACACACCACATCATGGTGAACACCGCAAACCCTGCACAGAATATTCCCTGCAATGTGATGAGGAACATGGCATTCTCAGTACCTAAATCACGTCCACCTAACGCCACCATATACATTGACGGATTGATTTAGCATGGAGAAGGAAGAAGAAGAAGAAGAAGGAAAGAAGAGAGAGAGAGAGAGAGATACACTGTAAGCTATGGCCAGTAGCTGCAAGTCCCACCCAAGCTTCAGAGCTGCAGGCTTTTCAAAACTGAGTGAGATAACAGCGCATTGGAGGCCGCCCACTAAGTTGACGAGCCCCGAAAGGGTGAGCTGAGAAGGGTATTGGGCGACGACACATGCCTGTGATCGGGAGTGATAGGAAACATCAAGTCAAGCTTCGAGTTGTTACCGAAAGCAAAACGAAAGGGTGGATGTGCAGGTAACATAACCTTTAATTATACGTATAAATACGGCTTCTTAATACAAGTAAATGTACGCATGCATCAGAGGAAGAAGACTTTTCGCAGAGACCAAATCAGAGCTTATCGTCGTTTCTGCTTCCTTGCAGCATGCAATACGATGGGCTCCACGATTACATCATGTTAGATGTATCACCGTCAGCATCTCTGTTATTAACGTGACATTTCTTCGCTTGCCGAAGACTACCTTGTCCAAACATGTCATAATTGCATGTGGAATAGTTCCCATGAAAGGCTATTAGTTAATAGACATTTGGAGTTCGGTTTGAAGACAAAGAACACGTCAAACAACGTCGGAAGCTCTCTCTCTCTCTCTGAGGATGAATCATGCATGTGCTATCCTTAATTAATAAACAGATTTGTTTTTTATTCTTTATTTACAAATTAAATGCTGCTTTCTGGTATCTAATTTCCATATTTTTAATTCATGCGTGCATCGTGTGAGTTAATTACCTGTAGCCAATAATATCCTCTAAGAGTTTGTGATTTGTACTGACCTAATGCCAAGTGTTGTCACCTCTTCCCTATGCAAAACAAATAACATGGTTGAAGTTAATGGCGAGGCTTATTTAACATTGTAATATCATTCACCTCCAATTCAATGAAAGGCCGGTGCATAAGATTAATTTTTGTGCCTGTTTAGTCTCATATAAAAAATGAATTAAGCTGCTAATAAGTATATTCCATGACACTAAAATAATTGATTTCTTTCAGTTGAACTGGTTGGTCCAAAATGAGAGGAGAGAGAGATGTGACCTGGTAGAGTAGGAAAGCTGACCACGCCGTAGTTCCCACGATTGTAAACAAGGCCCCGAGGACGAAGGAGGTGCCGCCGCCGAGGCCATGGAGTCGGAGGACGTGAGGTGAGAAAATTGGATCCATCTGCACTTGTAGCCCCTGGCCTCCGTTATGATCCTTGAACAAGGTCATCACCATGGCACCTCCAACGCACAGAAACGTGCCGAGGATCTTAGCCTGTCCCGTCCTGTTCTTTATGCTCACTTCCTCCAGTCTGATTACGCAAGTGATCAGCACCAACAAGCGTACAGCAGTAGAGAAAGACCAGACCGAGGGAATATTTTACCACCTTACCGTACCTGAGGAGATACGCCAGCGAAAAAGTAATCGCGGGTTGGAGATTGTTCATGGTGCTGACGAAGGTGGAGGAAGTGTAAGCCAGACCAGCATAGTAGAAGTTCTGACTTATGCTTATCCTACACGACGCATTTATGGCAGCATACTAGTCAGCTACCCCGAATTCTATCTCGTAAACAAGATTGATTCATCAGCAGCGACAGATGGGTTCTTGCGTGTTCGCTTACCCCATCAGAGCGAGGAGAAAGATCTGTCCCGCGTTCTTCCATCTAACTGTAAGCCTCCCGATCTCCCTGCAGCCAACTAGGGCATGCAGCAGGAAGTGATGAAAACCAGAGAAAGAAAGAAAGAAGACGCTACGTTACCATGCATGCAGTAGTAGACTTTGTCGGTGTGGACGTACCTGTCAAGGAAGCAAGCGAGGGGGCAGATCGCCACTGCTGCAATGATCTGGCGATACAATACGAAGCCGTAGTGACTCATGCCGCGGGTGAAGGCGAGGCGGGTGATGAGGAACATGGCGGCGTAGGCCACCTGCACGTAGATCATGCCGAGCAGCGGGCCGCGCTTTCCCATGAACGCCATGCCTGCTGATGATCAGATCTCCCCTTTCTGAGTCTCCTCCACCTGCGTGTGTGTGTGTGTGAGAGACTGGCACTTTAAGAAAAGTATTTTAGCCATGATGAAATGTTAACTCATATTTGAGTCTACTTCTACAAGCTTCATATGGTAATTCGCTTTCATTAACCCTTGTTATGTTTCGGTAGACGGTCATTGTCATCACAGTCAATGCAGAATTGTCACCAGCTTAGAGATGTCAATGTTCACCGAACGCTAGAACAACTCATGTCCTTTTTTTGCGTGTTTTATTGGGGGTCATATCACACTGGGTTCATAATCGACTTTTTAATTTCAGGGGCTTACATCATTTGTCCAATAAGTGACTATAAGCATATATGAGTTAGGACTAACGTAATCATCATTTTTTCTCAACAGAGTTAAATTTAGAAGCACAAACTGATGTCTTCAAAATATATTTCTTTTCTTCGGAGAGTCCATTTCCCCACCCTATTCAACTTGATCAAATAAAATAAACAAATTGCCAGCAGAATTTGTTGTTTGGAGGCAACTGAGACGATTTTGGGGTGTATAGTCATGATACGGTACGGATAATAATAATAATAATAGTCTCACAACATGCCATGACCTTACGAGGTTGTGCAGGCCAGCATTCATGTGACTAATCTCATGTTAATAATGGAGTTTTCTCATCTCTGGCCCTATAAATAGATGAGTTTTGTCACGAGAAAAAGAGTGAGAAAAAAATATATATGAAGACTTGTACGTAAGAAATAAAAATTTTAATCTTATCTTTTGTTTCATCCCTCAATTCGTCTAATTTTCTCTATTTCTTTTTCTTTTCTGTTCCCCATCACGCACAGCCGCCGCAATTATATGCGGCATCTTATGCTCTCTCTCTCTCTCTCTCTCTCTCTGCATGCACACACTTGAAGCTAATGAAAGAAAAATTTGGTGGGGATCGATTTCTATATACACGACGACGAACGTGACAAAAAAAAAAAACACATTAGATAACAAAGGTATGAAATGAGTGGTCTCAAAGAAGTGCTGGTTAAGCAGAAGCAGCAGACTGTCAGTGAACCAGCCAAGTGTGACAAGTAGGCTGAAGATAGATTAGAAAATGGTGCCTCTTCTCACGAGACAAGACCACAACTTGAGGGAGAAAGCAGCTAACCATGATTACACTGCGTCTCCAATGCTTCCTGTTCTTAAAAGAAGGAAGAAGCATCCGAAAGAGAGAGGAACGCAGCTAGTAGATCTTTACAGATGCAGAGAAGCGTCAACATCTGTTTCAATAGAACGTCTTAGGGTCTTAGAGTCTAGCGAATTGCACGTTATTGGACCAGAAGCCTAACGATAGCGAGGTCTCAAACGAGCTGCAGTCGACGCAGTGGACATGGCATTCAATCCGAGGGGATGAAGTGCAACGTAGAGGGCTGGAACAATGCATCAAGTCATGGTGGAAGAACCATGTGGGTGGACGTTCAGCTTCAGCAAGCAGTCTCCTCCCTCATCTCTTTGATTCGCTGCAGCAGATGAGCATACGACTATGGCATCGGCATTCTGGCGTCCCATGGATCTCCCAAAATTTATGGTGGGGTGTATTTTTGGGGTTCACCGGGTGTTTGAAGGGCTGGCTCCGTACTCACAGCGAACATCCAAGGACGAGAGGCTTTTGTGGCTTTCTAGGCGTGCTTTCGCGAGCACCGAAAAGGCGAACACCGACATCCAGAAATAGTTATTTATGCCCTCCGGCTTCCACGCGTTTAAATTCGAGTGGCTCGGATGCAGAAGCGCAAACCGGTCGATCCTGCGATTGTTTCAGGTTGTTTCTCATCCCTAGGCCGGCGTCATACCCTTCTTTTATACGTGAGAATTGGCCGGGAAGTATCTTGGGACTGCTGCTCTTCTAAATCTACGCACGCCTTTTCTCCTGCTTCATTTTGTCCCGAGCGATTGGAAGGAAGTGGCATGCTTAATCTGCAGAGCTTCTATGTCGGCTTGGTAGAGTTGGGAGACCAAAAACAGCTACGCTTTTCCACCAACGCATTCCATTATATGCCAATCTCAAGAAAGCTCGGGGAGATCTTGTTGGAACGGTGGCTTTCATCATTGACTGGATTGGTGAAAGTCGAACACAAGGATACAGATTCTAGATCTTGATTTACCAACCCAACTCATATATGTTTTACGACACAAGGAACAGAAACGACAACTTGTGTCTAGTTTTCGAACCCGATCATGCTTGCGTTTCTCCATTTACATGGCTCCAAAATCCCACAGGTGCAATCCCGTGTCGTCTGCCCAAGCAACGACGTATCGGTCACTGGCGGCCACGGCGGCGGCCTCGCCTATCGTCTCTCTAAAGCTGTACAAGTACTCACCTGTCGTCGCGTCCCACACCCGAAACCCGCGAGCAGCGAACACTAACGCGTAACCCCAGTTCATGCACCCTACCACGCCCACGGCTCTCTGCTGCTGCTGCTCCTCCGCCCTCCTCAGCGTGCTAAACCTGCAAATCTCCTGCAGCGTCAGCACGTCGTGCACCTTCGCCAGACCTCGCGCGTCCACCACCATCACCCGGCCCTCGCACGCGTCCACCGAGTCCACGGCGGCTCCGTGTTGGAGATCGAGCCGGCTTAGCGTCGTCACGGTATCATCAAGGTCTACCACCTCCATGCTCGAAGTAGTGCACCCTACCGCAACTTTTGGCTCGGCAACCCTTACGCGGCCGACCACCGGCCCGGACAAGTCGGTGAGCATGTGCCATCCCAATACGGCGTCGGGATCCGTCAAGGTTCCACCAACATAAACCAGCTGCTCCGTGGCGGCGTCCCAGACGTGCCATGACCGGCCGGGAACCCCCGCGAACAAGCCCACCCACCGGCGATCGTCTCCGGTGAAGTCGACCAGCGTTCCGTCCTCCACGAGGTTGCCGGCGTGAGCCCGCCGGACGGTTCCGGACACGTCGAGGGTCACCACGTGGATATCTCCGTCCTGGGAAGCGAACGCAAGGCGTTCATCGGGCTCAGCGAGAAAGACGAGACCCGAGACAGCCTGAGAGAAGCGTCCGAGTCGGTCGCGGTGCGGATCGGCCCGATATGTGGCGACCGGCCTACCGGCGGGGAGATCGAACAAGCGGACCGAGCCGTCGCGGTAGCCAGCGGCGAGGTGGCGGTCCGACAGGGTAAGACGGCGGCAAGAGAGCGCAGCGGAGGGAGGCAGCAGACGAGAGTAAGCAGAGCGGCGAACCCGGAAGTTGGCGTCAGTGCGGTGGAGGCGGACGAACTCATCGCGCCACGACGGGAGCGAGGAGCGTTGACGGGACCAGATGCGGCCGGCCAGGTCCTTCCACAGGAGCTCAGAACGGGAAACAGCCCTCCACGTGGCGCACACCTGCTCTTTCCCATGAAATTGAGTCTCATAATATCTATAAGCATAACCTAGAAATGATCACTGAATAAGAATGTAGACGATTAAGTATCCTGGACATTCTATGTGCAAAGATTATGCAGAACGTGAAAAGAAACATGCAGCAGGATTAACATTTTATGTACAATGTCATAGCTAACATGCATGAATCGCTACATAATATTGCTTACATGGGGGGACTGCAGAAGTTGGAAACACTGGACTTGTGGTGAACCTGCAAGAGGAGCTGTGAAACCAATCATGCAACGAAAAGCTTCTCAGCACAAGCATAATGCCTTGTGCAACTGTGCTCGCCAAAACATTCATGCCAGTTCAAATTCTCTGGCATTAGCAATGACGGCAAGTTTTTAGTGATCCTCACACGATTATATCTTTTTATTTGCAATCTATACAACTCATGCCATAAACCCTTCTATCTATATCTACATATCGGAATCAGAGGTCATATACCTATTCATTCAGAATGCTTGCACCTTTTTCATGGTGACCTTGTTCCCTGTAATCTTTCATTTTTATATCTATTCATAATATGATTATATTAGATAGTAAATTAAGTTTATTTTCGAAAATAAATAATTTTATTTTTATCGAAAGCATAAAAGTGATCTTATCTCCTTATACAAAAGAAGAATTTATAAAGCCAGCAATTAAAGATTCAGAAAAAAGATGCTATCGATGTTAAAACGAAGATAGTCATCAGTCAAAATCCAAAAGTTACAAAGTGTAATAAATATTTTATGATAAAGATGTTAGGTATCTATATAAATGATTATGTTGATCGCATTGAATTTATATTTAAAGATTGATTAACAAAGCATATCAGAGTTTAACAATTGATCAAGATAAATAAGATATATGGAGCACATGGATGATTACTATAGATAATAACAATAAAAGATTTCATGAAGCATGGTGGCTTTTGGTTTAAGAGTGTTAATCAATGAGTTCCTATGAAGTTAAACCTGAGTTTATTCCCTCAAAAAATAAATAACTCGGTAATAATTTTGCCGTGCAATAGGATTGAACCAAAAGATGCTCGAGATATAGACAAGTAAGTTTTTAATTTCATAATGTCTCCTCTATTGTTTATCTTGTATGTTTTTTTTCTCTTAATGACTATTATTACCAATATAATAATATCATGGCTTTTCGATTACGAACACCTTCACACCCATTGAACCAGCGGATGGTCTCCTTGCGTGTTTCAAGGACCGACGGCCACTAAACCAGGAGGGGGGGAGCTGCAAAACGACACGAGGGGATAAAGAAAGGAAGAAAAGTATAGGGATTCAATTTTGAGAAGAATCATCTTAATCCCAAGGATCCCAGTGGATTATGGGGTGGGTGGTCCCATGAACCCTAAACGAAGACGCAGGCTATAGAATAACGCAACGAAGGGAGCAACAGCATTCGCGCTTCCCTGCGTGACACCTCAAAACATCACAGGTACTGCTGCCAGGCTCGCTGTTCCCCCTAATCCGAACCGCGATCTCGACGACGTACTTGTTCGTACGTCGTAAAATCCAGTCCGACCGGGGCGGCTGATATCAGCGCCTGATGAGAGAGATGTGATCCGTGACGGTGGTGTAAAGCGACCATGACACATGACGTTTGATGTTTGCTCAAGACCAGCAGCCTCTGCTAGACGTCGACGTCCCTTCGCATGCATGCCTAAGCCCTAAAACCGCTCACGAGCCACCCATTCGTCTCTCTCTCTCTCTAAACCCTCCTTCTCTCTCTCTAAACCCTCCTTTCTCCGTGAAAGAGCCCCGCCGAGTCTGATTCCGTCCAATGCTTGATCCTCACATCCCATCATCAAAAAGCAAAGGCGACTAAACGACAAGTCTCCTCGGCGTTGGACTCTGCAGGGAGACCATGTGCGTCGGAAGGTGGTGGGACTTAGAACAAGCTTTGGCAGCATGGAACTACGGGATTGTTCCCAGACATTTGACCTCAATATAAAACATTATACGACTCGAGGCTTTTCATCAAAAACACAAACATAAAATGGAACAATGTCACCTATTCTTCAGATTTATATAGATCATACATATCGATCACGCAGGAGATAATATGATATGGGTTCTAAGAATGAGGTGCACATGTGATGGAAAAGATGTGTCAGCAGCAGAAAGCAGCGGATGGATGGATTTTGATACACAGGGACTGTGTTAGACGTCCCTTGTGAGATTTGTTTATTGTCGAGGACAAATTGGGAATTCCATAGAGGGCCCCAGCAGCTGCGACCAATGCGTCCCTCTTATCTCAAGGACAATGAGAGAGAGAGAGAGAGAGGTAGACCGGTCAATGCATGGTGCGGAGTGAAGGAGGAGCCAAACCAAATCGTCGGAAGCAGCGAAGCTTTCGTCCGCCCATACAACAACAAAAAAACATAGCCCGTGCAGCTTGTTTTCCCCGCGCTTTCATTTCCAAGGAACGTCATAAAAGAACAACCCACCCACGAATAAACAAAACAAAAGAAAACAGCAAGCGACCATTCTTTTGAAGTCAGTCAACCCATGTGACGATTCTGGGACGGTCCTAACTCTCCTCTCTTTCTTCCTTGTAGTATATTAACTTATTAGCACAACCCCCCATTATAGTGTGAGCTGAAAGCAGGAAGAAAAGAGGCTGCGCGGTTGTATCCTCTCTTTCTCCCACCCCGATAAAAGAAAACCCAAAACGGAAACGAAAGGGGTGCGCGAGGGAGAAGGTGGCTGGCTTCTGTTCCCCCCTCCCCGCCCCCCCTCCCCCCCCTTTGCTTTCCACCGTCTCAGCCGCATGACGCCAACCCCGAGCTTTCTCTTTCATTTCGTTCCTTTCCGCTATTGTAAATAAAGCAGCGACAGGGATGGGTCGAGTAGAGTTATTCGAACGGGAAGCGGTGCCGACGCGAAGGTCAAAAGAACAGAGTACCACACGCCACCACCCACGACTGGCTCTATGCACAGACCTCTGGTCAGAATCGGACGGCAGAGTGCAAGAAAAGAGGGAAGAGAGAAATAATGAACGCTGACAGGGTGAGGAGAGGCAGCAGGAGCACGTTGAGTCGTAATAGATTTTCACTGCAAAGAGTAAAAGGGTGCAGCAAAAGCCAGCCCACCCATTATCGAGAGCGAAGGAAACGGAAGGCAAAAGGCGAAACATGGATATGGAGATTAGTGTCGGTCAGAGAGTAGCAGCGGAAGGAACCATATTCTAATTCCAAAGGGTGGTCCTGTCGACAACAACAAATATAACCCAAAGAAAACCCTTCTACGAAGATAATCTATATGTGGAAATAAGCTACTGGAACTTTCGTTATGGAATAGCGGCTCTGCTCTCAGTGCTATCCATTATTCCAACATTGTCATTTTTCGTAGCCGATTCTTCCATGCTCCGTCGTTCCAAAATCATTACGGTTAGTGTGTTCTTCGTGGTTTCGTTGTTCCAAACCATATTTAATGCAACAAGAACAAAAACCTAGTTTGCGTTCCTGATATCCTGATAACAAACAGGAACTGATCTATCTAGCAAGGCGAGATGAGAAAGATAGAAACCGATGCATTCTTATACTTGGATGTCACGGTGGAGATATATAGCAGGAGAAGAGAGAACCTGGAACACGGCGACGATGGCAGGAGCGGCAGCGAGCCGCCCGCCGTTGCGGGCGGGGGCGGGGGTCAATAACATCTCTAGGATTGGACGAGTAGAATTTAAAGTGAAGGTACTGAAACTAAACCTTGCTGTCGATTTTCTTGTTGTGTGATATTCTCATGAGGTGAGGTGGCTGGATGAATGAGATAACATATTATTCACCATGCACTATTGAAAAATGACTTGGTGGGATCTGAGTGAATAAAGTATTTGGATTGATAGATGAGGTTGATGTTTCAACTTAGACGAGAATGATAATATGAGGTGGCTCATGAATTTGAAGAACCCAATTAACAAAGTTATTAGAAGTTAGCCTAAATGAAAGAGAGTCAAAGTGAATTATAAGGAAAAACATATTTCACAAAATCAACATGACGAGAAATGAAATTTTTTTTGATTGATAGATCAAAACATTTAAAGGCACTTTGATTAGTGGAATATCTAAAAAAAATCCATGATTTTTATTATGCTTATAGTTTGTTATGGGTGTAAAGTTTTAACCATGGATAATATAGATATCTAAAAACATATAATTTACTATAGTTAAGAGTGGATCCAAATAGATTTTTAAATGGTGAAACCATGTTTAGAACCGGAGTGGGCATACGATTAATACGATAAGTTAATATAAAAAATGTATGAGACTAAAATTGAAGATGTAAGATAGTTTGAGTAAAAAGTGAGGCTAGTTTGGATGATGTGCTGAAGAGAACAATCTATGGTCCCACCATTATATTCAGGAGTACATGAATACATGAAGGGGTGAGAAAATAAAAGATTTCATTAGTTTCAAAAAAGTTATTAAGCTTTTAAAATTTACCATCATTATCAGAGTAAAATGAAATAATGGGTCGTTGAAAGAACTTTTCAATAATAAATTTAAACTTTGAAAAAAATGATGATACTTCATGCAAAATAACCATATGTATTTTATGAAATGATCAACAAAAATAAGATAATAGTTAGATATGGAGATTAGTGTCGGTCAGAGAGTAGCAGCGGAAGGAACCATATTCTAATTCCAAAGGGTGGTCCTGTCGACAACAACAAATATAACCCAAAGAAAACCCTTCTACGAAGATAATCTATATGTGGAAATAAGCTACTGGAACTTTCGTTATGGAATAGCGGCTCTGCTCTCAGTGCTATCCATTATTCCAACATTGTCATTTTTCGTAGCCGATTCTTCCATGCTCCGTCGTTCCAAAATCATTACGGTTAGTGTGTTCTTCGTGGTTTCGTTGTTCCAAACCATATTTAATGCAACAAGAACAAAAACCTAGTTTGCGTTCCTGATATCCTGATAACAAACAGGAACTGATCTATCTAGCAAGGCGAGATGAGAAAGATAGAAACCGATGCATTCTTATACTTGGATGTCACGGTGGAGATATATAGCAGGAGAAGAGAGAACCTGGAACACGGCGACGATGGCAGGAGCGGCAGCGAGCCGCCCGCCGTTGCGGGCGGCGTCGATGGCGACCCGCGCAGCGACCGCCTCGACGAAGTGCTCCGGCCAGACCGCCTCCGCGGACAACCTCGGCCGCGACGACGAGGGACCACCGGTGCCGCGGCCGAGGCCCACGGCGTGTCTTACGGAGGCGACGGCCTCCTCTTCGCTCTCTCCCTCGCTGTCGCGTTCGCGACGTTCCTGCGGCGACCTCGACATCAGCACACGAGCAGAAGGAAAGGTAGAATTGAGGGAGAGGGAGAAGGAGAAGGAGAAGGCGGAGATTTGCCTGTCGTGAAGTTTACAAAACCCGGTGTTTTATAGGCGCCGTTGCATCGTTTTCTCAGCTTCCGTTATTTATGTATTGGTTTCGGTTTTATTTATTTATTCCAGTGCTACTGCTTGTACCTTATATATATATATATATATATATATATATATATATAACTACAAAATTCGATATAACCAATATAATGGAATTGCATGTCTGCCTCATACTAAAATTTTGTTTCCATATCACTGAAAGGATAATGCTGTCCTTTTCTTCAATTGATGTTCTTTCATAAATATATACTAAATTACGATTAATTTATAAAAACTTGATCCTGAGATCCATAAAAGGCGTCTCTTAAGAGATTAGCAATGTGAGTAGCTTATTTGGTAGTATAATGTCACTGAAGCCTGGAGACTGGAGCTAAGGACGACATCTGTCTCCCTCACTCTCTGCGCTTCGGAGCAGTAACAGTAACAGTATGGTGCTGTCTGCATACAGAACCGGACCAGCACAGAGTGAAATTGGTGAGGCTGTTTCCACGAGTTCACTGTGGGAGACAGCCATGGAACGTGAATCCGGTGAGGGTGAGCATTTCGCAGCCAGGGGAGAGATGTACGTACCAGGAAGCGACACATTAGATCGCCTTCCAATCGAGTTTGACCTCTCTCTCTCTCTCTCTCTCTCTTTCTCTCTCTCTCTGTGAGATAATTGCCAGAAGCACCATATTGCTGGCTTCTGTCTCTGTTTAGTCCTTCTCTTTGGCTTAGGTCTTGGTCGCCGGAAGCACTGTGCCCTCGTCTTCTCTCAGGTCTCAGGTCCTGTTTACTCCACTCTGTCTATGTGGTTGGTCCCCGATCAAGAGAGAAGTGTGTATATAGAGAGGACGGTAGGTTTTGATGACCGTCGAAGTTGCAGCAATAAGTCAACGCCCACGCTATGTGACGAGAACGTGACTCGATCACCCATCTGAGAAATGGTCCGATCAAACCCGATGCTCATACGGCAATTTCCAATCGCATCTTCGATGATTCTGCCTTACGTGTGGCTTGCATGCATAAGTGCACCCTTCCGACTCTTCTTCCTTCAGGATGAGCTTCGTCTTAACATCGGTGAAAGAATAAGGTTTCTGCGACACTCAAGTTAGAAAATCTGAAAGGCTATGCCATCCTAACACTTATTGTTAAAGAAATATTCTCTAAATCGTACCTTATTCGAGGAATATTTTCCAATTTCGATTGTTAGTATATGGATACTATTACGACTCAATTAAGCCACTCAAAAGTGCAGCGGGATGACGACGAAAAGGAGAATAAAAGATAACGAAGACTCTTTTTTTATTGCCATCCGCAATCTTGAGTTCGACTTGGGTTCAGTTTGGGTTGGGCCAAAATAGAAAGGCCGAACCCAACTTGGCCCAACGAGAGTGAGTTCTCCACGGGTTCGGGTTTAGCTGAACCCGAAAGAAAAATCTAAATTTGCAATTAGCTCCTCGGACTTTTCTGATTTAGGAACTGATTCGCTATCTGATCTGCTTCTTTAAATTCGAATCATGATGTTACAAAAACCCACCGTCCACGCGAAGTCCGTCTCCCAACGTACACATGGAAGAAAAAGGGGAACACGGAAATCGTCGCTTTTCGCCTTCTGAGCTTCGGATTCGATCACTCCAATCCTTTGAAGGTAATGAATGATCGACAAGTCCAGTTTCCCCATCGCTTATTTTCTTTCTCGTCTCCATCTGTGGCCCTTTTCGATATATCCCTTTTCGTTCGAGTTTTCCAACTCTTTTGGTACGCTTCTCTTATGGTAATCGTGAAGGCATCCATGTACAGTTAAGAACGAGTAAGAATTGGTGTAGTAACACTCGGATGAATCGGTGTTGGGTCAATAACATCTCTAGGTTTGGACGAGTAGAATTTAAAATGAGGGTACTGAAACTAAACCTTGCTGTCGATTTTCTTCTTGTGGGATATTCTCATGAGGTGAGATGGCTGGATGAATGAGATAACATATTATTCACCATGCACTATTGAAAAATGACTTGGTGGGATCTGAGTGAATAAAGTATTTGGATTGATAGATGAGGTTGATGTTTCAACTTAGACGAGAATGATAATATGAGGTGGCTCATGAATTTGAAGAACCCAATTAACAAAGTTATTAGAAGTTAGCCTAAATGAAAGAGAGTCAAAGTGAATTATAAGGAAAAACATATTTCACAAAATCAACATGACGAGAAATGAAATTTTTTTTGATTGATAGATCAAAACATTTAAAGGCACTTTGATTAGTGGAATATCTAAAAAAAATCCATGATTTTTATTATGCTTCTAGTTTGTTATGGGTGTAAAGTTTTAACCATGGATAACATAGATATCTAAAAACACATAATTTACTATAGTTTAGAGTCGATCCAAATAGATTTTTAAATGGTGAAACCATGTTTAGAATCGGAGTGGGCATACGATTAATACGATAAGTTAATATAAAAAATGTATGAGACTAAAATTGAAGATGTAAGATAGTTTGAGTAAAAAGTGAGGCTAGTTTGGATGATGTGCTGAAGAGAACAATCTATGGTCCCACCATTATATTCAGGAGTACATGAATACATGAAGGGGTGAGAAAATAAAAGATTTCATTAGTTTCAAAAAAGTTATTAAGCTTTTAAAATTTACCATCATTATCAGAGTAAAATGAAATAATGGGTCGTTGAAAGAACTTTTCAATAATAAATTTAAACTTTGAAAAAAATGATGAATACTTCATGCAAAATAACCATATGTATTTTATGAAATGATCAACAAAAACAAGATAATAGTTAAATATGAGTTGTATTGATGAAAGACCCCAAATATCATCATAATATATAAGTTCAAGAGGCAAATTATTTGAGAAAAAAGATTTAGAAGATGGAAGCTTATGCATTTTATTGTAATTTGCATGAGTTACACGAAAAGGGATCGTAAGATGATGATGATAAAAGTAAATTGTAAGGACTCCGGGGACAACCTCGGCCGCGACGACGAGGGACCACCGGTGCCGCAGCCGAGGCCCACGGCATGTCTTACGGAGGCGACGGCCTCCTCTTCGCTCTCTCCCTCGCTGTCGCGTTCGCGACGTTCCTGCGGCGACCTCGACATCAGCACACGAGCAGAAGGAAAGGTAGAATTGAGGGAGAGGGAGAAGGAGAAGGAGAAGGCGGAGATTTGCCTGTCGTGAAGTTTACAAAACCCGGTGTTTTATAGGCGCCGTTGCATCGTTTTCTCAGCTTCCGTTATTTATGTATTGGTTTCGGTTTTATTTATTTATTCCAGTGCTACTGCTTGTACCTTATTATATATATATATATATATATATATAACTATAAAATTCGATATAACCAATATAATGGAATTGCATGTCTGCCTCATACTAAAATTTTGTTTCCATATCACTGAAAGGATACTGCTGTCCTTTTCTTCAATTGATGTTCTTTCATAAATATATACTAAATTACGATTAATTTATAAAAACTTGATCCTGAGATCCATAAAAGGCGTCTCTTAAGAGATTAGCAATGTGAGTAGCTTATTTGGTAGTATAATGTCACTGAAGCCTGGAGACTGGAGCTAAGGACGACATCTGTCTCCCTCACTCTCTCATTTGACGGTGGCTAAAATAAAGATCGATTTGGATGGTACAATAATTAGTCACTCATAAACTTCATATGTATTGAGCCCTTCCATGAGATGTGCTCTCCTACTAAGATCCTTCATAATAAATGAAGAGAGTAAGAATTCAATAGAAATATTATTAGAAGAATATAATTTAGAGATAGATATTATGTTCTTCTAGAGATAGATATTATTAGAAATATACTCATGAATTTGAAGAACCCAATTAATAAAATTATTGAAAGTTAGCCTAAATGAAAGAGAGTCAAAGTGAGATATTATGTTCTTCTAGAGATAGATATTATTAGAAATATTATTAGTGAAGGTTTCAGTGTGAGTTATTTTGAGACCTTTACCATCACCTATCATGATATCATTTGAACCATGATAATTTGAATGAAAAGATAAATTATTCAAGTCAGACGTGATATGATGAAAAGCCCCAAAATCAATAAACTAATTTAATGAAGGTTGAAAAGATTGAGCAACAAAGTATGGTGCTGTCTGCATACAGAACCGGACCAGCACAGAGTGAAATTGGTGAGGCTGTTTCCACGAGTTCACTGTGGGAGACAGCCATGGAACGTGAATCCGGTGAGGGTGAGCATTTCGCAGCCAGGGGAGAGATGTACGTACCAGGAAGCGACACATTAGATCGCCTTCCAATCGAGTTTGACCTCTCTCTCTCTCTCTCTCTCTCTTTCTCTCTCTCTCTGTGAGATAATTGCCAGAAGCACCATATTGCTGGCTTCTGTCTCTGTTTAGTCCTTCTCTTTGGCTTAGGTCTTGGTCGCCGGAAGCACTGTGCCCTCGTCTTCTCTCAGGTCTCAGGTCCTGTTTACTCCACTCTGTCTATGTGGTTGGTCCCCGATCAAGAGAGAAGTGTGTATATAGAGAGGACGGTAGGTTTTGATGACCGTCGAAGTTGCAGCAATAAGTCAACGCCCACGCTATGTGACGAGAACGTGACTCGATCACCCATCTGAGAAATGGTCCGATCAAACCCGATGCTCATACGGCAATTTCCAATCGCATCTTCGATGATTCTGCCTTACGTGTGGCTTGCATGCATAAGTGCACCCTTCCGACTCTTCTTCCTTCAGGATGAGCTTCGTCTTAACATCGGTGAAAGAATAAGGTTTCTGCGACACTCAAGTTAGAAAATCTGAAAGGCTATGCCATCCTAACACTTATTGTTAAAGAAATATTCTCTAAATCGTACCTTATTCGAGGAATATTTTCCAATTTCGATTGTTAGTATATGGATACTATTACGACTCAATTAAGCCACTCAAAAGTGCAGCGGGATGACGACGAAAAGGAGAATAAAAGATAACGAAGACTCTTTTTTTATTGCCATCCGCAATCTTGAGTTCGACTTGGGTTCAGTTTGGGTTGGGCCAAAATAGAAAGGCCGAACCCAACTTGGCCCAACGAGAGTGAGTTCTCCACGGGTTCGGGTTTAGCTGAACCCGAAAGAAAAATCTAAATTTGCAATTAGATCCTCGGACTTTTCTGATTTAGGAACTGATTCGCTATCTGATCTGCTTCTTTAAATTCGAATCATGATGTTACAAAAACCCACCGTCCACGCGAAGTCCGTCTCCCAACGTACACATGGAAGAAAAAGGGGAACACGGAAATCGTCGCTTTTCGCCTTCTGAGCTTCGGATTCGATCACTCCAATCCTTTGAAGGTAATGAATGATCGACAAGTCCAGTTTCCCCATCGCTTATTTTCTTTCTCGTCTCCATCTGTGGCCCTTTTCGATATATCCCTTTTCGTTCGAGTTTTCCAACTCTTTTGGTACGCTTCTCTTATGGTAATCGTGAAGGCATCCATGTACAGTTAAGAACGAGTAAGAATTGGTGTAGTAACACTCGGATGAATCGGTGTTGGGTCAATAACATCTCTAGGTTTGGACGAGTAGAATTTAAAATGAGGGTACTGAAACTAAACCTTGCTGTCGATTTTCTTCTTGTGGGATATTCTCATGAGGTGAGATGGCTGGATGAATGAGATAACATATTATTCACCATGCACTATTGAAAAATGACTTGGTGGGATCTGAGTGAATAAAGTATTTGGATTGATAGATGAGGTTGATGTTTCAACTTAGACGAGAATGATAATATGAGGTGGCTCATGAATTTGAAGAACCCAATTAATAAAATTATTCGGTGGCTAAAATAAAGATCGATTTGGATGGTACAATAATTAGTCACTCATAAACTTCATATGTATTGAGCCCTTCCATGAGATGTGCTCTCCTACTAAGATCCTTCATAATAAATGAAGAGAGTAAGAATTCAATAGAAATATTATTAGAAGAATATAATTTAGAGATAGATATTATGTTCTTCTAGAGATAGATATTATTAGAAATATTATTAGTGAAGGTTTCAGTGTGAGTTATTTTGAAACCTTTACCATCACCTATCATGATATCATTTGAACCATGATAATTTGAATGAAAAGATAAATTATTCAAGTCAGACGTGATATGATGAAAAGCCCCAAAATCAATAAACTAATTTAATGAAGGTTGAAAAGATTGAGCAACAAAGTAAGTACATGGTGGTGATAATAAAAAACTAAGTAAGTGGTGCAATAGTATATGTAAAATAAGGTGGCTATAAAGACTAAAATATCTATGGAATAGCAGCTTGCAAGCGATAATGTTTCTTAGCAACATGGCCTTTGCAAATCACATTTGATATGTGACTTTGCTGTTGAATTGATGATCGGATTAGATAATTGCCAGAAGCACCATATTGCTGGCTTCTGTCTCTGTTTAGTCCTTCTCTTTGGCTTAGGTCTTGGTCGCCGGAAGCACTGTGCCCTCGTCTTCTCTCAGGTCTCAGGTCCTGTTTACTCCACTCTGTCTATGTGGTTGGTCCCCGATCAAGAGAGAAGTGTGTATATAGAGAGGACGGTAGGTTTTGATGACCGTCGAAGTTGCAGCAATAAGTCAACGCCCACGCTATGTGACGAGAACGTGACTCGATCACCCATCTGAGAAATGGTCCGATCAAACCCGATGCTCATACGGCAATTTCCAATCGCATCTTCGATGATTCTGCCTTACGTGTGGCTTGCATGCATAAGTGCACCCTTCCGACTCTTCTTCCTTCAGGATGAGCTTCGTCTTAACATCGGTGAAAGAATAAGGTTTCTGCGACACTCAAGTTAGAAAATCTGAAAGGCTATGCCATCCTAACACTTATTGTTAAAGAAATATTCTCTAAATCGTACCTTATTCGAGGAATATTTTCCAATTTCGATTGTTAGTATATGGATACTATTACGACTCAATTAAGCCACTCAAAAGTGCAGCGGGATGACGACGAAAAGGAGAATAAAAGATAACGAAGACTCTTTTTTTATTGCCATCCGCAATCTTGAGTTCGACTTGGGTTCAGTTTGGGTTGGGCCAAAATAGAAAGGCCGAACCCAACTTGGCCCAACGAGAGTGAGTTCTCCACGGGTTCGGGTTTAGCTGAACCCGAAAGAAAAATCTAAATTTGCAATTAGATCCTCGGACTTTTCTGATTTAGGAACTGATTCGCTATCTGATCTGCTTCTTTAAATTCGAATCATGATGTTACAAAAACCCACCGTCCACGCGAAGTCCGTCTCTCATCGTACACAACATTTGATATGTGACTTTGCTGTTGAATTGATGATCGGATTTGTTAACACTTTTGTTGTGACATTGTTGTATGTTGCTTCCAAAGTAATTGTTTGGACAGTTATCTTACTGGTTGTGGATCTTATCTTTATTCTTAGAATTAGTTTTATTAGCAAAATTAACAATAATAGAAGCAGAAGGTGGTGACTCTCACTTAAGCTTCATAGTCAAAAGTTTATTATAAAGTTTTTCAAAAGATATAGAACTATTGTAATATATGAAAAATGATTTCTTAATCAATATATAAGTTCAAAAGACAAATTATTTGAGAAAAAAGATTTAGAAGATGGAAGCTTATGCATTTTATTGTAATTTACATAAGTTACATGAAAAGGGATAGTAAGATGATGATGATAAAAGTAAATTGTAAGGATGAACAATATAATTTAGAACCTTAAAAAAAGAATTCTCTAAGCGATTATGTCATTCTTGAAATGGAACCTTTGACGGTGGCTAAAATAAAGATCAATTTGGATGGTGCAATAATTATTCACTCATAAACTTCATATGTATTGAGCCCCTCCATGAGATGTGCTCCCCTACTAAGATCCTTCATAATAAATGAAGAGGGTAAGAATTCAATAGAAATATTATTAGAAGAACATAATTTAGAGAGATATTATATTCTTCTAGAACATTAGAAAGTAAAAAGAATTTTGAGAAAGAGTGAAGATTTGCAGAACCAGTATGAGTTATTTTGAGACCTTTACCATCACCTATCATGATATCATTTGAACCATGATAATTTGAATGAAAAGATAAATTATTCAAGTCAGACGTGATATGATGAAAAGCCTCAAAATCAATAAACTAATTTGATGAAGGTTGAAAAAATTGAGCAACAAAGTAAGCACGTGGTGATGATAATAAAAACCAAGTAGGTGGTGCAGTAGTATATGTAAAATTAGGTGGGTATAACATCGGACACATGGAAGAAAAAGGGGAACACGGAAATCGTCGCTTTTCGCCTTCTGAGCTTCGGATTCGATCACTCCAATCCTTGTCGACTTTTCGCCATCTGAGCTTCGGATTCGATCACTCCAATCCTTTGAAGGTAATGAATGATCGACAAGTCCAGTTTCCCCATCGCTTATTTTCTTTCTCGTCTCCATCTGTGGCCCTTTTCGATATATCCCTTTTCGTTCGAGTTTTCCAACTCTTTTGGTACGCTTCTCTTATGGTAATCGTGAAGGCATCCATGTACAGTTAAGAACGAGTAAGAATTGGTGTAGTAACACTCGGATGAATCGGTGTTGGGTCAATAACATCTCTAGGTTTGGACGAGTAGAATTTAAAATGAGGGTACTGAAACTAAACCTTGCTGTCGATTTTCTTCTTGTGGGATATTCTCATGAGGTGAGATGGCTGGATGAATGAGATAACATATTATTCACCATGCACTATTGAAAAATGACTTGGTGGGATCTGAGTGAATAAAGTATTTGGATTGATAGATGAGGTTGATGTTTCAACTTAGACGAGAATGATAATATGAGGTGACTCATGAATTTGAAGAACCCAATTAACAAAGTTATTAGAAGTTAGCCTAAATGAAAGAGAGTCAAAGTGAATTATAAGGAAAAACATATTCTATAAAATCAACATGACGAGAAATGAAATTTTTTTTATTGATAGATCAAAACATTTAAAGGCAGTATGATTAGTGGAATATCTAAAAAAAATACATGATTTTTTATTAGGCTTATAGTTTGTTATGGGTGTAAAGTTTTAACCATGGATAATATAGATATCTAAAAACATATAATTTACTATAGTTAAGAGTGGATCCAAATAGATTTTTAAATGGTGAAACCATGTTTAGAACCGGAGTGGGCATACGATTAATACGATAAGTTAATATGAAAAATGTATGAGACTAAAATTGAAGATGTAAGATAGTTTGAGTAAAGAGTACGAGGCTAGTTTGGATGATGTACTGAAGAGAACAATCCATGGTCCCATTATATTCAGGAGTACATGAAAGGGTGAGAAAATAAAAGATTTCATTAGTTTCAAAAAAGTTATTAAGCTTTTAAAATTCACCATCGTTATCAGAGTAAAATAAAATAATGGGTCATTGAAATAACTTTTCAATAATAAATTTAAACTTTGAAAAAATGATGAATACTTCATGCAAAATAACCATATGTATTTTATGAAATGATCAACAAAAATAAGATAATAGTTAAATATGAGATTGTATTGATGAAAGACCCCAAATATCATCATAATATATAAGTTCAAGAGGCAAATTATTTGAGAAAAAAGATTTAGAAGATGGAAGCTTATGCATTTTATTGTAATTTGCATGAGTTACACGAAAAGGGATCGTAAGATGATGATGATAAAAGTAAATTGTAAGGATGAACAATATAATTTAGAACCTTAAAAAAAGAATTCTCTAAGCGATTATGTCATTCTTGAAATGGAACCTTTGACGGTGGCTAAAATAAAGATCAATTTGGATGGTGCAATAATTATTCACTCATAAACTTCATATGTATTGAGCCCCTCCATGAGATGTGCTCCCCTACTAAGATCCTTCATAATAAATGAAGAGGGTAAGAATTCAATAGAAATATTATTAGAAGAACATAATTTAGAGAGATATTATATTCTTCTAGAACATTAGAAAGTAAAAAGAATTTTGAGAAAGAGTGAAGATTTGCAGAACCAGTATGAGTTATTTTGAGACCTTTACCATCACCTATCATGATATCATTTGAACCATGATAATTTGAATGAAAAGATAAATTATTCAAGTCAGACGTGATATGATGAAAAGCCTCAAAATCAATAAACTAATTTGATGAAGGTTGAAAAAATTGAGCAACAAAGTAAGCACGTGGTGATGATAATAAAAACCAAGTAGGTGGTGCAGTAGTATATGTAAAATTAGGTGGGTATAAACGCTAAAATATCTATGGAATAGCAGCTTGCAAGCGACGATGTTTCTTAGCAACGTGGCCTTGCAAGTCACATATTTGACCTGTGACTTTGCTGTTGAATTGATGATCGGATTTGTTAACACTTTTGTTGTGACATTGTTGCACAGTTATTTTACTGGTTGTGGATCTTACCTTTATTGTTAGAATTAGTTTTATTAGCAAAATTAACAATAATAGAAGCAGTATCAGAAGGTGATGACTCTCACTTAAGATAAGTTTCATAGTCAAAAGTTTATTATGAAGTTTTTCAAAAGATATAGGACTATTGTAAGCACGAATTGCAATTGATATCTCTTTATAATTTGAACAAAGACTATTTAATATATGAAAAATGATTTCTTAATCATCAAAAGGTGCATCAGCAATAGCAAGTGTATCGAGTTGAGTTTTGATAGCCTATAGAAATATATTTTATACCTTTAGAAAGTTTGAAGAGAATTTCTCGAAGTTGCTTGGTATATATTATTGCATCAGCAATAGCGACCACGAGATTGCTTGGTATATATTATTGCATCTTGGACCACACTTCATAAGAGAAATTTATAGAGGTTACGTAAGAAATAATTTGAAAACAGAGAAAGACAATGATAATACTAATTTGTCTGTGCTTGTTCTGTATGCTCCCATAAAACCGATAGCCATCGGGAAAACCCTGCAGCCATAACCATTGCTGCTGTTAGAGAGTGATAGAAGATAAGATTTCCCCTAACTATACAAGGAAATCTCTCTATTCTGTTGAGGAAAATCCTTCCTCCTAATCCTATAAATAGGAGAGGGAACATATTAATGTATTAAAGCATCTTCAACTATTCAATAAAGCTTCTTTTAATATTTGTTCTTATCTTCTATTATTTCTATCATG
>LVTN01000362.1:124711-213386 GCA_001649415.1 Musa itinerans
AAAAAAAAAAAAAATTAAATATACCAAGAGATATAGTTTGTGAATGTGAGTTTAAGAAAAGCTTAGACTGCAGCATTAATAGTGACAATAGTAATTATAAGAATAAAGGAGTCGGGATGATACGAGATGAATGACTATTTGAAGAGGTATCACCAGTTATGTCGAAAAGTGGAGAAGAAAAAGATATGAAACAACTTACAAGCAAGAGAGACTTACTAGAGCACAAAGCTCCATAGAAGTTGCAATGTTATTTTCAACACGATTAAAGAGGAAGTATAAACTAACACGATTAAAGAAGACAAAAGAGATACAAAATGACTAACTAAATTTTTATTGATAATAAATATGAATTTATATACATAAAGAGATATTATAAAATATAATAATTATATAATTTTCTCGATCAATAATAAATATAAAATATTCACTAAATCATTTCATAATTTAGAAGATGACATTGAGATCAAGATCTTTATTATTGATAGAATCATGATAACATATTATCATAATTTTTATAATTTAAAATCATAATAACATAATATCAAAATATTAAGAGGATCATGATAATTTTATCATAATTTATTTTTTTCAATAATATTTTTTCTAATACATAACTCATTAAAGTAATTATGATATTTACATTTTTTGGTGGCCATATAACCTGCATAAAACACCAATCCAAATTCCTCACATATAAATCTTATTTATTTTTTGCTTACGACAAACTATCTGCATGACATGGAAAAGAATCCCTTATGCCACACACACTTGAATAATAATGATCAGTATAGTTCCTGACATAAAGAACTTGTAGAAAGCCGCCCCTCCTAAGGTGAGGCAACAGATGAATAGAAGCTAACATCATCAGCTGTAGAACCTGTAGTGAAGACACCAAGATTCGGGCTGCGTATACTGTATACTCGCAGGGAGCAGTCAGAACTAAAATTTGGTGCAATGGCAATGCTCGATAGACGCTCACGGTCGCTTTGATTCCACAGCTTCCTTGAGCTTTCTCCCGAGTGCGTATGCAAGTGGCGGCGGCACAGCATTCCCGATTTGTCTGTGCTTGTTCTGTACGCTCCCAGAAAACCGATAGCCATCGGGAAAGCCCTGCAGCCATTGCCATTGCTGCTGTCAGAGAGAACTAAGAAAGGATCCAGTATGCCCTCCGATGTCAACACCACCATATGACCCAAATCATATGTGATTCGAGTGTCATATCGATCGAATTATATGCAACCAAATCTGAGGAAAAGCGTACCTGAGATCGTGCACACTCACGGACCGTAAGAATCCTATCTTGTTCAGGATGAAAGCACATTCCCACCTTACCCATCGGTTGGGGATCTGTGATTGAAGTAGGAAAGTTCCCTTCCCAATCCAACCTTCCAAAGAGACCTTTCCACTGGTTATGCCTTTTTGCTGTGTTTGGTAGGCACCAAGGTATCAGATCAACTGTCTGACCGCTCGATAATTTAACCTGATGTGGGCCAAGAATAGCTGAATTATCAGTCATTGAGTTGACATCGAGATCATGATGAAGTAACAGTCCAGTTGTGCTAGAAATAATTGCAGTAAAATCATTAGAGTTAACTTTATGGAGACAGTGACATAAAAACGAAGGGATCACCTTTTCATCTGGGAGATCATGCCAGTCAGCACCTGCACGCTTTGGGATATGCTGACATCTAACGAGATTTAACTCATTCATCTCTTTTGATATGTGATCATTTAGAACCATCGTGTTCCCACCTCTTATTTGCTTTTGGAACCAAGAAGTAGGCTCACTTCCATACTACAATGAAAATAGAGGAGAGCAAATTTAGATGCATCAAGGAACTACAGCTGGCTAATTTAAGCACATTCCATGAGTGAAACTAGACTTGACTAAATTTTCATGAACTGAATTAAAAAATAAATAAATAGAGAGATGCAAAACAATTCTGGGCATCAGTTATACGAGTTAAAAGGGAGGGAGAATGATTACATCAATAGGAGATTTGGAAGCTCCATTCTGCACCGGTGGGAGATCCCCAATTGTATCACGAACAGTTATCGATCGGAATGGTGCTCCTCCAGCAGTGCTCTTGACAGCAGCATAATGCACACCACAAGGCATGGATATCCTAAGCTCAGAGCCAGCAAAGACATGCATGGGTTCCGGCCACTCTGGAAGAGTCTCTTCTGGAGAAGCGGCCCAAATAAGTGCCCTTTTCCTCGATTGTGAAACACCATAGGCTCCGGCTTCTAGAATACCAAAGCGCACCTAAAAATCCATGAAATTGTCCAGAGAAAGGACACAAGTCGGTGGTAGAATTCCAAACCAAAGTTCAGGCTTGACTAAACAGATCAAGACATCCAAGAATCAATATGATAGTATGATTTGGCATTTTTCCATGAAAATAGAAGGTGATCCATACCTGATAACCCATAGCTACAAGTGAAGCTAGAGTCAATCTGAATGTTTGTCCTTTGTTAAAAGATACAAAGTTCCTGACATTCTCCAGAAGGAAGAACCTTGGCCGAAAATATTCAGCAAAAGAAAGAAATGCCAAAATCATCTCACACTGAACTTTACTCCAAGTGCTCTGATTAAATCTATTCATGCCAGAAAATCCCTGAAACGAAAGAGACACGAGTGTAAAGGCAACTTTTCGTTCTGGACTTCAAGAAGACTTTAACAACTTCTAACACCCGATAAGATGGCATTTGGCAGATACGTAAAAAGCAGACCTGACATGGAGGGCCTCCGTTTATAAAATCTACTTCACCAGGCACTGGCAGATTCTTAATCTTCTCATCGTCGAATGCAGCTGCCAACTCTGCAGCCTCAGGTGTCGAGTTGCAATCGTCTGCATCCCCACACCTTTCCATTATCGCCCTGCATTTAAATCCATGCAAGTTATTAATAACAAGTAAACAAATATGTGGATCCAATCTGGTAGTTGCCGAGGAGGTGAATACACAGATTATTTACAAAACGACTCACCTCAAGATAACATTGCAATTGTCTATAAACACCAATGCTTCCGGATGATTAACACTGAACGCTTCACCGGCTGGTTCTTCGTATTCGATTGCCCATTTTGTAAATGAAACACCTGAGGTTTTGAAACTTGAATGATTTATCTCTTCCATGAATGTCGAAATACCACCTCCTTAATCTTCAAACTTAAATAAGTATATAGAATAAAGGGCTTACCGGATTTCTGCAATCCCTCTGACAAGCCTCCGCAACCAGCAAAAATATCTAAAGTAGCCAAGCAATTTTCTTTGTGCAGACCTTTCTGTTTATCAGAGTCATCTTGCATATTTTCTTCACACTTCTCCTTACCCTTTAACCTTTTTGAAGCAGAAGAAGCTGTGTGCTTTCTCAATGAGACAAGCTTTACATTCGCAGGCAACTGCATGTCAAGCATGATGTTATCCAGTCAAATAAAGGATGACCAGAAAAGTTTCAGAGTGAGGCTAATCAACTTAAGATTAAATGGAATACCTGCTTAAGGGATCCTTTAACAGGATCATAAGCATACTCACAGAAGAATACATGATCCATTATAACATGAAGCTCCATATTTGGAAAATCAATTTTCCTTCGGACTACACATTTACCTTCTATCATTTCTACAGGTACCATGAGTACCTCTTCACTGTAATAGACCTGGATTTCATTCATTCAAAGAGTTCTACAATGAGTTTTGGTGGAACCAAATTGCAAAGAATGGTTAACTAAGATGCTTGATTATTTTCTACTGTCCAACAATGTACTTCTACATAACATTACGTCTATAATCCAATAGAATAAGAAAGTGAAAATTATGAGAGAGAGAGAGAGAGAGGCTTACTTCTCTAATATCAGAACTATAGGCTTTTGTTGTAGAAACATCTTCTGGCCTGTAAAATCTCCCTACTCTAACCTGGGTTGATTTTGGGGTAGGTTCCTTACATCCTAGAGAAGTCTGAATTTCCAACAAATGGCACACTACAAATGCTTTAAGTCCCACATTTCTACCAGCCTTGTGTGTTCCACGATCCTCCTCCTTTTCCTCGGCAAAAAATTGAGGTCTGATGTACAGAAAGTCATGCACATTGTACTCAGATTTTTTATAGATAAAACAAGTCTTGGAGCTTATTAGAAATTCATCTTGCAGGGAAACCTTTTGTTCACATGAGTCACAAACACCGGTTCCAAGGCCCAAACTTTTATAAGGAAGAGTAAAGAACCCACCCCTCTCTAGCCAATATAAGCTTTTACAGTAGAATTCCACTGGTAGTCCTTTCTTTTTTCTCTCTTCTGCCTTTCCCCTATTGATCTTATCAGCATTTGCATACTCCTTCCTGAACTTATGTCCCCATTGTCGTGACTGGATTTCCACACTTACAGGTTCCCTAATATATCCTAATTCAATTTCCATACAGTTATTGGTAAGGAAGACCTCCCTCTCATCTGCTGCATTTCCAAGAATAGTCTCTGACCCCTTCTGCATCACCCTTCCATGTAACATTTTTGTTCCATCATGCTTTTCAAACATATACTCCAGAAACAATATAGCTGGCACTTCTGATAATTCATTAGCTTCAACAATTGCTGCTGTACCAACAGCAACCCAATGCCCATGAACAAGTGCACATTTGTAAAGAGCTTCCCCAGTGTCCATTTTGCCAGTTGGCTCCCCTTCCCACTTTGTTTCCTTAGATGCAGGTTTAAACTTACCAGAGTGCATAAATGAGCATGATGTTGAAGCCTTTTCCTCATCAACCAATATGCTCTCGTCGTCTGCTTCTTCCTCTTCGGTATCTTCCTGCTCCTCAACTTCTTTAGAATCATGAGCTTCGCTATCCTTTGAATCCTCAAGAAAATGAATAGAATAGTAATCTCCCCAAATCTTATTGATGAGCCTTGTTGTAGTAGCTCTCATCACCTTTCTCTTAGACAAAAGAGGTTTTACTACCGCATTTGGGTTTAAGTTTGCTTCTTTCTGCATTGTAACTCTTTTCTTCATGACAAGTTTGGTATGATGTCTCTCTTCCATCTTCTCTGAAAGGCGCATTACAAAAGCGCACTTCCGAATTGTCTCATCTGGGTATTCAGCAAATTGTTGAAGAATAATCTGCCCATGAACAACAACATATCTCTCAACCAGTGCCATATTCGACGATACATAAGCAGGATGGCTTTTGTCAAACTCTGCCACTTTCTTGATCACATCGATGAAAGAAAGCTTTGAAGCCCTGCTTTGTTCTTTCAACAAAGTGATTATACTAATGGCAAGTCTTGCAGTTTTAAGGACTGGTTCATACCACAGAGCATATTTCTTGGATGGTTTCCCTAGCCTGTACCTGTGATCATAAGACATACATAGTACCAAGAATGTCATTAAACTAAGAATATATTCAACTAAAATGGTACTGCAAGGTAGGATAAATATGATCCTGTAATGCTCAAGACCTTGCTTATATTATATTAGTTATAGTGTTCGTGGTATGGAACATTAGACAGCTCATAAGAGTAAATCAATTCTACTTTGTTCAAGAATAAGGAAAATAGCATGTATTATGGGATCAAGAAAGATCATTGAATCATTGATAAGTAATACCAGGCCATATCTGTCCGAATTGAGATGAAAATCATTGAAGAGCCAAACTCAATCATCCATTCCTTTATTGCACTCAGATAGACTGGAATCCCTTCATTATCCACACATTCAGATACACTCGAAGAAGACTGGCCTGAGCCAGTCTCGAAAAAGTACCCACTACCATCATCTTCTCTCATTATCCCAGATCCAAAAATTGTCACATCGACCTCTGCACAAGGTTTCATTGGGAGAAGTTCCAAAGAAATGAGTCTCGAGTCAGAGTTATACAAAGCCCAATTGTTAAGAACTCTTTTCGGAAGATCAAGATAGGACACACTATCACTGTCAAAAAAGATATATTCATCCATTTCTTGGACAGAAGGTATGTAATATGAAGGCAAGGGATAATCATTAGCTATTTCTGCCTCGCTGATCTTTATGTAGATGTTCTTTTGAGAAGTCATAGCATGACGACCCCTTTGCTGCCTCATTGATTTCCAATCCTCTTCTTCCTGCAAAAGGCGTGCTAATTTCACATCCTCATCTTCAATGACCTCCATTTTTTCTCCTTCCTTGATCTTCAAACTCCCGTTAGGGATATTTGACGATTTGTTAAATGCTATTCTTCTTCTGCATTTATCTCTCAAAGCAACAAGAGTTGGTAGTGTAGCCAACTGGACGTCATTGTTTTCTGAAGTCTCATCTAATCCAACTAGTTGGTTGTATACAAAATCACCAAGAGAGATAACAAAATCTCTACTAGTTAATCCACTAGAAAAGCTCTTGGTGCCACCAACTGAACGGAGTACTGCAGCAAGCAACTCTTCCAGACTCAAGTCTGGATTGCCACCAACTGATCTGACGAGTTTTCTGTAAATTTCCACACATATGCAGGCCTTCTCATGAAAAAGATCATAAAATTTCCTATAACTGCTTGCAGGCTTCACACATTCATAGTCAGCAGAGTTAGTTGAGACCCAAATTACTGGTGATCCATCATCATAACCAGAAATTGACCAAGATTCTATCCGCCCAAATCCTTCACATTTTATTCCTCTTTCTTTCACTTTTTCCAAATTATCATCCAAGGGCATAACAACAGCAGTTATGAAAATATCATCTATTTCAGACATTTCAAATGGTTGCATGTTTCCATCAGCATCATGCAAGATAAAATCCACAAGCTTTCTACATGGTGGGATATAATCTGGTCCAAGTTTGGTCATCTGAACTGCAACAATCTCATCTTTCGCTACTTGATTTTTCTTTATCTCAACTAACAAAGATCCATCATATAACTTTATGTGTTTCTCTTTGAAATTTGAACAGGCAGCTGCTCGCTTTGGCCTTTTGCGAGTGACAAGCTCTTCACCATTCTCAAGGTTGTTACCAAGATCCTCAATAAAATTTGCCACTGCTTCTTGTTCCGTAGATGAGTTATTTGTTATTTTCTCTTTCTTTTTGGAAGGTTTCCCTCTGTCCTTCCTCTTTATACCTGAAAAGCCAGTTAAATCTTTAGTCATGACAATATGCCAAGGACTAGAAGCAGAACAAATATTACTAAATTAGAATAATTTGTTGAAGTTTAGTTGCTAAGGAAATGTTTAGTTGAAGTTTCGTCAAAGGAAAAGAAAATCAGAAGCATACAGAAAGAGTAACAAACAAATAGAAGAAAATGTTTAGGTGAATATTCTTAAAAAGAAAGTATGTGAAAACAAAATAAGAATCACAACTAAAACATGGATATTCTCATCTATAGCTTCGAGAAAACAACTTCCACATACAAGAGCAAAAAGATTTCCAAAAAAATCACAACGAAAGACCCATTGTGGTCACTCAAAGAAGATGACTACTAATGTTCTATTTATTAGTACATGATCTTACCTCATTGTCTTTAGTGCATGCCCAGCTAGCGCCTCATAAAAAACCATAAACAAGTACCTTTAAAGCTATGTTGCCTATTAATAAGCAAAATCCAAAGTTCCTTAATAATGATGTGGGCAGATAAATGGAATTTGCTTAGCACAATGATTGTATGCACTAGACAAGGAAAGCTCATTTACTAGGTCTAGTTACAGAAGTACAGACTATATTTGACCTAATTTAATTATTATAATTTTTCCTCCAACACGAGCTCTAAAAGGAATTATAAAAGCTTTAGACACAAGTTTGGTCAAGCCTTCTATGTATACCATCAAACAAACAACAAAGAAGATGCCATCGCCAGTTCATGTGAATAAGTGGATGAGACCTGAACGTGAAAATGAATCACATCCATGATTAAACTTGAGAAACTTGGAATCAACAGCTGGACAAGATCAAAATAAAATGTCTCGAGGGTGGCTAAGAAGATGGAAAAAATTGATCGGCCACTGGAAATGAGTATGTCAAAATGAAAGAGAAAAGCATTCTGATGGAGGCCATGAAAGACATTAGGTGAACAATGGCAGTCAAATAATCAATCATAATTGGATTTCAGGTACAACAAGGTGATAAGGCAGTCTATGGGACAAAGGAATATTAAAGTTGACAGAGTGGTGTTTGAGCCTTACATAAGAAACTATTGCATAGATCATTAAGATTTCATACAGTGTGTGGCATATGTTGATTTGCAACAATATAATCCATGTGGAGGAAATTATGACAAAACGAGGCAAGAGAGTTTGATGATCGCATGACCAAAGGACGAGGAAGAGTTTAACTAGAGACTACAACGAGGAGAGCTTTGATATAATGAATCCAGAGACATGACCCAAGGCTCCATAATTCAGTCTATGGGACAAAGTAATTATTACCATAAATAGACACCCATAGAAGTGTTGGATGCAGAAATATTTCATAATGGGAACTATTAAAAAATTGCAAAATCATGAACATAGAAATAAATTGGTCATAAAAACTGCTAAAAACGTTTTTACATTGTGATTTCTCAATTTCACTTAAATTTCGGTGTAAATGGTTAAATCAGGAATGTGAAGCGAATGTGTTGTTAATAGTTAAGAGATGGTTTAATGCCTAACAAGAACCATCGTAATGAAAAAAGGCGGTGGCCTACAAGCATAGCGGATGCTAATTGCCTTTTTGGTCCGTGGCAATTGCGGTTAGCTTTTGGCTGCTACTGCAGTTGCTTAGCAAAGGTCTTGAGTGGTTGATTTACAATAAAGAGTCTTTTTTAGCAATTGATATAATTTAACACCCAAGTTAATGAATCAAATTAACTTAAATCAATGTTAATAAAACTTTTTGACCCATTTTTTTTGCTGTAAATATCTTTAGCATCCCAAATTTTTATTAATAATTTTGTTGATGATGGATGATCCTGTCAGTTTTTGTTATTTTAAATATTTTGATATTGTATAGGTCAAGAATGACTAAATTTCATTTTTATATTTGAAATTGCAAGTCATCATTTCACATGGAACTTATGTGCTAAATTAATTCTATATATGTATATTTAGTATGTGAAATCTCATTAAGAAATCAAATTGTTTTTTTTTATAATGTAATTTTATGTCAGTGGTGCGCTTTGAGCTTGTTGCACCCGCAATGGTGCCTGCAGTCTTCAAATAATCACAAATACCCTTAATTGCTAATTTGTTAGATGACCATCACACACCATTTATAAATTTGACTAGGGTAATGCTTGATACCAAAAGTCATGTGGTCAGACTCACTGGAGGATGTGGAGACACAAAAAGCTGATTTTCAAATGACAGTACAATTCAGTCCATTTCTAGGATGGCTTATAATTAAGGGTATCTTTCTCTAACAAACTTACTGCAATGTTGCAACCTTTGATGATTTAACATATGCAAATTAATCTTCCACACAAAAGTTGGGCATGTTAACTGTACCAGCTCCTATCAAGCAACATAAGCAATGCCACTGTGCATAATTTCATCAAACAGCAAGCCAAAATATCAAGGAGTTAATCCTATGTACTCACAGACAGACAGAAAGTCCATGATGGCTTGTATTGGTATGTTAAATTATGGAAGTGCTACCAAATTATGAATCTTAAGCACCTTACATCAGTTTTACTAGATTACTTAAAGTTAGCAAAAAATGAAGATATTGCTCAACATATTTAGCAAGCTCTCAACTTACACTCAATTAATATAATTAACTAATTGAAACAGATGCATAAATATTGATTAAATTTGGGATACCTTATGTAGTCTTCTTAGTATAATGTTATAATAACATAAATAAGAGGCCACATGCCTATTTTATTTATGCATCAATATGCAGAACCATCATCATTGAACAACCGATGGGACTGAAATGAAAAAACTTTACCAAATTAGAAATGGTCCATCCTACAGAGATCAAGGATGGGCTCCATTTCATATGAATGTGAAAATTATAATATTTTGAGCATTCTCTTGTGAACACAAAGGTCTAGTAAAGTTAGCATTGAACATCGTTAACTCAACAAATGATTTAGAGTCAACCTGTAGAATCAACACCATCAGCATTTCTAGCCATAATATCCTTGTTCTCTATGCCTGTACATAAAAATAGCACATGTCAAGAAAAATTCAAAATGATCATTAACAAGCAGAGGCTTTACATGTGAAAAAATAGGACACTACAGATCCATTTGTTTGCATCAAATGTATACATAAGCTGCAAAAGATGACTTATCTTGAAAGGATCATGTTGCAACAAAAGGTGAAAAAAATTGCACTATAGCTTTCAACTTTAATTTCAAGTGACTGCTTGGCTGGTTATGTCAATTAAAAAACGAAAATTTATCTCATAAAACCAAAAAGAGCACTGATATTAAAATATGAGATAGGTGGATAGAACTGTCTTCTGAGACAAGTTCATTGTGACCTTAAAGCACATCGAGATAAGTGGATAGAACTGTCTTCTGAGACAAGTGAGACAAGTTCATTGTGACCTTAAAGCACACCCTATATCAGTACTTGTCTTAAAATCCATGTTAGGCTTGTCAATGAATTTGACATGACTGAAGCATGGACATGTACACACCAGAGTATGAACAATCTAACATGGCAATTTTTCAGAAAGCATGGCACTAAACAGCATGAACACACAATTAATAAGTACACGCTTTGTGTTTATTGCTGTAATCTTTACATAATGAGCATGTATAATTTAATTAATATGGCTCATGATCAGAAATATAATTTATAATAAGTCACAATTTCTTTTTGAACACACATTCGAAATATTAAGCAGAAACTCCAAATTCATACATATTGTATATCAATATATTTAGAAGTCTTGTTAGATTAAATAAATGCTCTAGGCATATACTAGTTTAAGATCTACCTTACACCTGTAACATATCAGAACTTATATCTAGCTAAATGATGTCTACTTCCTTCCAAATTTGTGCATTATGTATTTATCAAAAATTTGAAAATTTCAGAGCATTTGCAAGGTTTCACAAATAAAGAATTCAAAGCATTGCTCCTTGGCATATGATTTTGGTAGCAGAACTTTTCCACAGTTATTAATCAGTAAAAAAGGCAACATGATGACCTTATTGGCAACAAGAATTTTGCTTACTCCAAACTTCAAACTTGAAGTTTTTGAACCTGGTACATTAGACATAGGAGGAATATGTTCTGCTGTACATGCAAATTCACCATATGCAAAAATCCTATGAATTGGTGCGAAAGTTAAATAAATTAATTATCATATAACAAAATAGAAGATGAATATACTCTTATAAGGAAACCAGCCAAAAATAAGCTTGTTATCGATTGAAAACTTCAGCAGAGAGTTAAACTCCGAAAAAGAAGAACTGTGCAAGCTATTGACATCACAAAATCATTCCAAACAAACAAACAATTTCCAACTACTTTCATATATCCGAACATATTACTGCATAATGAGCCTCGCACATATCTTGCAAATCCAGATCCAAGACAAAGAGATAAAGTTATCCTAGCACGACCTTTTATGTAGCATTCAACAGGGATGTCTAACACGATAAGGTTTCTGTTTACAAAACATGGTGAAAGAAGAAAAAGATGAATGGATTCCAGAATTTTCATTTAAAAGCGACAAAAGGCTACAATTTTCGCATTTATCACATGCATATCTGATGCATTCCTGTCGACTATGGATTCAAGATGCAACTTGTAGCACAATGATGAGAGAGTAGCTAGATGGAACAGTAATCGGAAGACCGAACATCGGAAACATAAATCAAGGGAAAAATGATGTACCTTCAAAGCTTCGGACTGTAAAAGATATGCTTCTGTCTTCTGGATGAAGAATCGAGCGAGAAGATGTGGATATGATAACCGCGAATCGAAAAACGGTGATGCAAAAGGTACAGCAATTGCCCCCTAGACAGAGGAATTGAACCGTAGATCGACAGCGGAGCGTCTGGTGCTTGTCCGGTGATGTGATCCACAGCAAGTAATCGATGTGAGGAAGAATCGAAGAGGTACCTCAAGAAGTAGATGGGAGATTGGCGAGGAAGCGATGGTTGGGCAGAGGAGACGGTCGGGAGAGGGCGGGGGAGCTGTATCGGAGCGGAGCGGAGCGGAGCGAAAGGGGTGTGAATGGAGATTGGGACAGCGGTTGCTAATTATTCCCGTTGCCTCATTACAGGTGTTGAGGCGGGATTGGCTTCGCGTCCTCCTTCACTTGCAAGTGTTAAGAGCGGGAAAACCTCCCGCGGCGGCATTACCTGCGCGCAACGAATCAAATAGTGGGATCTTTGCATATGAAACCTTCCAAAGTATTCAGCTATAAATAAATATACCTTAGAAAGGTTATACGTGTAATCAGAAAACTAATGATTTTTTGTACACATCCCTCTGATCCGAAAACTAATGATTCAGCTATATATATATATATATATATATGACATTTAGATTAATTTATGCTCCATTATTATCAGAAGTTGCTATCAATCGAAATGATTCTTTTTTTAAGATTCTCAACATTTAAAAAAATTGGATATATTATTCAAAACAGTTTAGGTATTTTACATATTCTCCCACTCGAAACCAATTATATGTCATAAAAAATTTGTTATTTTTGTGAATTATTATTGTCATAGGCTTATCAGTATACACAAAAACAAAGATATAAAGCTGCCTGAGTGTTTTTTGATTGATTGATATATATATATATATGAAGTGATGAAGATGAAATTAATACCAAGACATCAATAACAACGGACAATACTTTTACATCAATTAACATCTTTCAAATTTTATCGAATAAAATTTTGAAGCATGAGATAGCAAATTGAAAATTGAGTTGAAATAAATTTTGTGCGATAGGATTTCGTTTACATCATTAGAAGAGAAACCCAACATTCAAGAGGCATTGAGACCTGTAGGCACAACATCTACCCCCAAGCATTCACTGATCTCCAAAGGGAACTGACAGTAGTGTTTAATAGAGTTCATCAGCTTATTATACTTCAATCATTGCTGGAAATTTGTATAGCAAACAAGTTGCTTGTAGCAGACATTGAACGGGCTGGTGTAGAATTAGGAAGAGGCATCATTTGCGGCTGCTTCGAATGCTTTCAGGAACACCACAGGAGGTTGGCCACCACTGAGCTTGTACTTCCCATTTATCTGATGGAAGAAACAGATCATGGGGTAAGTATAAAGGAGTCAAAAGATCCAGAAATAGGGCAAATGAAATGTTCAGTGAGAATCTCTTACCACATAGTGCGGGACTCCGTTGATACCTGAGGAATACTTTTCAAATTCTTCCTGGACCTTTTGAATAGCAAAGCAAATAATTTTGACAAATAGTTTAACCACAAAAATGAAGTCAGAAGTTTAAAAGAAATTGAGAACAAATTGTTATTAGCATCACACCTCCTCGATCCCCTTTCTAGGGTCTTCAAGCAGTTCTGCTGCTCCTCCTATGCCAACTTTTTGTGCAGCATCCAAAAGAACTTGCCTGTATGTTATTGCTTAAGATAACCATATTCACAAAAAAAAAAAGAACATCTAATCATTACCGTTCATAAACACGAAGTACTCTACGATAACTGTTCGTCATGAGATCCAAGAAAAGAGTATGGGAAACATCAAGCACCCCCTTCTCTTTCTTTTTCCAAGGAAAGAGCACTAAATAATTTGTTTGTTGGTGTCACTGTAATATTAGGGCAAAAAACAAAGGCAATAAATTTTTTTCTATTTAACATGAATAAGGCAACTTCTTTCAGAGTACATATTAGGGGGAGAAATCAATAGAAAACCATCAAATTTTATCATAAATACAATAACAATTTATTTTTTAGTTGATGGAAGTCAACGTTTCAAAGAAGTCATCATTGACCACAACTTGCAAGCAAGATGCTTTTTCCAACAGTAACACTGATCACCTTCAAATAAACACTCAGCTTGGCACAAGCATGCACCAGACAATAAGAAAGCATATAGGTGGTTGTTTAGATAACAGCTATTATCTACATTAAATTACATATCAAGGAAAAACAGTTCATGTCCGTTGGCATCAACATATAACTGACTTCAAAATTTGAGTCACCTGAGAAATACCAGTAGCATACCGCCTTTCAAAGATAAGAACATGTGCAAACCACTTGCATCAGAGGTTGGGTGATTGGATAGGTGGCCCTCATAAATATTGGGAAGCATGCAACTATTGTGGCTTTAACATATTAAACTCTTATATAAGAATAAACTTTTTTTTTTTGCAAAAGGAAAATTAAAAAGCTTGAACAAACTATTTACATTGCAATCAATAAAAAGAACTCCAAATGGCCCATTGCATAATTCCTTTCTCATTGTTTAGATATTTTCATACCTATCTCCAATATACTTTCCCTGACAGAAGTAATTGAGAAACAGCTCCTCTACAAGAGCATTTTGTTTGTCATAGCCTTGAGTTGAAGCATATGTTATAAGCCTGTGGCTATCCATTGTATTTCCCCTGAATCAACTTGTGTTAATATAACCATCTTAATGCTTATACTTAGCAA
Organism: Musa itinerans; assembly: GCA_001649415.1. NCBI lineage: Eukaryota > Viridiplantae > Streptophyta > Magnoliopsida > Zingiberales > Musaceae > Musa > Musa itinerans. Next base: position 139,250 of record LVTN01000362.1, read on the forward strand.
GTTCAAAACTGTCTGATCCACTTACGTCAACCCAGAAGTATCATACTGAAATCCAAGGCTTTGAAATACCTGCAACACAAAAACTCTAAGGCCATACATATTGACTGGTCATATAAGCAACTAAAATCCAAACACAACAACTGCAATATAACCATTGTCATCCGTGAGATGATTCCCTCATATTGTGCAGGCCCAAACTTCTGTTTATAAAAGTCAGTCTTTCTCACTCCTTCTTTTGGTGCATTGGGGTTGAGAAAGAATGGATGCCACCTTACCTGATGGTGAAAAAAAACATGAAACATTGAAAGGAAACATCAAAAATAATCAAAAGTAGGTAAATGAAGAAAGGATACATGGATTCAACTTGGAAGGATAAAAAAACCTCAAAATCAAATTGATCCTTTGCTGAATCCATAGCCTTTTGAAGGTTCTGCTTGCCCACAAAACACCAAGGGCACACTGTGTCTGAACTAACATCAATCTTGATTACCTTCTTTTCACCTATTGAGTGTGTCATGGATCCGATATAGCTGCATGTTTGACAAAGAAATATCAATTTTCATCTTCACCTAAGATTAGATAAAACAATCATATCGTTATAACCAACATAGTCTAAAACAACCTATTTTTTTATTATTGAAAGTTACACTGAAAAAATTGCAAGATGCCCCCTCAACTGAGTCTAATTCCTGACTAACAGTGTTAAAACAACTCATTCAAAAGCAACATCTTCTACTTGAACATTGATCTAATATAAGTCCTATAAATAACAGCAGCTTACATGCCAAAACCAGATCAACTTGCTCTTCCAGTTAAAATTAAGGGAAGGAATTTTTTGCTCTTTCAAGCAAGTCAGCCTAGCAACTTTTAAATACAATAAATTGCAAATTTTATAAAACAAAACAACATCTGAATTATCAAAATTAGTTCTCAAAGTAGTTTTCTAGCACTAACTCAACCAATTACGCTAGTGAAGAAACTATTTGAAATCTGCAATAGATGTCAGACAACAGTGTTCTCTCTTTTCTCTCTAGTAGTGGTCCTTGCACTTCATTGGAAAAATATTTCATTTCCCAATAGGAATGGGCAAGAGGTATCAGAGGTCAATAATGGATTAGCAAATTATCCACAAACTACTATAGCTCTAACAGATCTCCATATTTCAATATTATATCATTTAGTAAAATCTCTATATCATAAAAAAAAAATTAGGTGTTTCCCATTTGTACCTAGTGTCTTACCATATGGTTATGGTCATAGGAATCAGATATCAACACACGTTGAAGTGTCAGATGCAACAAGGAGACATTAAGGGACGCAAGGAGAAAGTTGACAAGAGATTTTAACCTTTCTTACATGTTAATTATGCTCCATATTAAGAAATCAAATCTCAAAACCAGAACCTGATCCTTAAACAGGGCTGATAAATCTGACTCCTTAAGGTCACAGTTTGTAAGGTGCTTGCAGTAAACCCACAAGATTCCTGAGAACCAAAAAAGGTCCAGTATTGTCACTTGATATTCAAACACTATAATCAAGGATGGTGATAAATGTTTAAATTGGAGACATGCTTTTGTGTCCAACATGATCCGAGTGGGTTGATTCATACTAGATGTGTTGCTACCTAGACAAAGAGTACTCTAGTTTATATGCTTTCTCGACTGAGTTTAGGAAAAATAAACTAGACAAGTCCAAATTCGATTGAAGTGAATAGTTCAATTTTTATATGTTCCTATAACTTCTTCTCTTTCCTATTCTTCTATGAACCATAGGTCTTTAACCTTGTTTTTCTTTTAATCAGAAACAAGGCAAACGTTGAAACAATAGAAAAGAAAATTAACCAATATCGTCAATAAATTCAGTCCTCTGATATTAAAGTTTGCATTTCAAAGAAGAATTCTCTCGAAAGATCTGTTTGGAAATCCTAAGTAGGTAAAGGAATACAAGATCCCTGTTTCCTCTAGTGCATCGATTTTATCCAACAAATTACGCACATAAATTTCAAAAAAAAAAAAATCGAATTTTTTTATTCCCCTTAAAAAGGTACACCGAACAGTTTAACACTTCGATCAGAGCAAATTCCTATTTTATACAGATTTCAATTTTTAACCGATTAACTATCCCAACTACAACCTAAATTCTGTTATATAGATAACGAAGTATAATGTTTTCTCTCCTGTGATATATGATTTTGCATATCAAAGAACAATTTGCACCAAGCCTAATTAAGAAACCCTAAACAGGAAAGGGAAAACACGATCGCCTTGTTTTCACTGAGATTGCATCAACAGAAATGGCTGTTTGGCTATTAATTTTTTTATCGAACAGATTGCACAGTGGAAACTAATACCAACAGATTCAAAAAAAAAAAAAAAAAGGTCTCCCGAAATCCTACTAATAAATTCAATAGAAAAAAGAGGGGGAAGAAATGAACCTGTGGTTGGAAATATGCCTGCAACAAAAGAGAGAGGGTCGACGATGGTGTTTGGTCGTCTCTACTTGAAGCCACGGGGTGTCGGAAAGCGGTAAACGGCGGTCGGTGGCGGATGTTGCGGTCGGCATGAATCGGTCAACGTTGACGTCGATTCGACAACCGCTCGCGTGCGATCTCCACCGCTCGTCTGAGATGATCTCGAAAAGAAGGGTCCCGAGGCTGGGACACGTGGTGGAAGCATCGCGAAGCATGCGGAGCACGTGACAATAGGAAACTTCAAGCAGTTGACGATAAATTAATCTGCGAAGGTCGATTTTGAGTACCACCAATCTTGGGATTACCGGATCAATAATTTAGGGATAGTATTTTTTTTCATAAATGATAAGTGATGTAGATAAGATGGAAACTCGACATCTTACTTAATAAACATCGAAATCCTTTAGACATCCTCAAAAAATTTATCAAATAAAAAATTAAATCTTAAAAATAATATATATATATATATTAAACTCATTTATCAAGAGTTTAACATTTTACATGTAAAATATTAGTAAGATGATGTGCCAAGCTTCCTCACTTATCAAGGATCCATAGTTTAATATTTTTATTTAATAATGTTAGTTAAGTTAGTAAAGATATTGATCGAATTCATTTCTTAAAGTATCCAAATTAGTAGGGCTATGAAAAAAATTATGTTGATTTTTTTAAATAAATATTAGGCTCCTGTATCTTGTTCATCTTAGCATCGGTGACCGTAAAGATAATATCTATAATTATATTAGCCTTATAATAAAATGTTATTTGTCGTTTATTTTCTTCACTTAGTTTTCCCTTTTTTTTTTTTTTGTCCCTCCTAAATGAATCGAAAACTTTAAATTAAGATAGAAGCTGCTGATGCCACAACGCCATCGGTCCTACTGGAATCAAAACGGAAGGCAAGTAACAAGGTTTGCTGTTTGCATACTAGTCTTAAATAGTATAGAGACTTGCTCCTGCCTTGAGATTTGCTAGAATTGTTGAACCAGGCATGTGATGTAATGAGGTTTATATTGGTGAAAGACAGTCGTATATGATGAATTGCTTTACTATGTTAAAACAAATAAATTTAACTAGAGCTTGTTGTCGAGTGGCAATAAATTAAAAGAGCTTGTTGTTGTATGATTTACAGATGATGGTAGGTAGGTTTTTTAAGGTCCCAATGACTTAATTGGAGATACTAACGGATGCCGACGCAAAAGTGTACCTCGACAGACATACATACCAGGACGAGACTCGCACTGCTGGAACACCGCGTCTCGCATCATGACATGACATAGCAGCATTGTCTTAAGTGGCGGATGCGTGGGGGGGACGACATGCCACACTTAGCCGTTCAAATGGCTGAGCATCCACGGCGGCAACAAGCTGTTGCTGATCCGTACCTGAGGTTGTTGTGCAGCAGCATCTTCGGCGCCCACGGTTGCCCTTCCTTGGTAACATCTGCGTCACAGGATCAAACGTCTTAGAAATATGAGGGTGATGAATTCATCATAATTTACTCATATTTAAGTAGAAGACAGCTATAGCTGAGATGCCAATCTACGTGATTTCAAATTATTAATAAATATATTGATATCACAAGTGTAAAATCAATTACACAAATTATGCATCATGTCTTTGTTTTACTTCGACAAATCTGATGAATATGGTAAACCATTGGCAGCAATGCCTAAACCACTATTTGCGATATATATAGGATGGCAAGCTTGTGTAGTCAATACCCGATATTTGGAGGAGGAGGAGGAGGAGGAGCATCGGTTATTAACAAGAGCGGTGACAAAGACTTTGTTTGGGCTTGTTCCCTGCGTGCATTTTGCGTGAGAACCTTGGCCTTCTGCTTCTCCAGTATCTGCTTCGGATCACGATATGGGTGATTACAGTGTAGAGGATATGAATTTACTTGGGCAACAGACAAATACACTTACCTGCTTCTCCAAATTCTTGTTTTCCTCTTGCAGTGTCTTCTCCTATACGTAAGAAAAGGAATGATGTCATGAATTTAAAGCATGGAAATTCTATGGGAGTTAGCTTGACAAAGAGGGGCAAAAAAAAAAAAAAAGAGAAAGGAATATACTGAGTCATCATGCACGGTAAATGAAAGCACCAAACAGAAACCATCTTATGCCTCACAAGAAATAAAGAACTTCAAATGTTGGTATCATCTATAGGCAAAACTAACTTTTATCTGTTTGCATTCATTGTTTAGTTTGCTTCACTAGACTATGAGACAAATGGTCTTATCATGTCTGGTAAAAACAAGGTTCGTAATATCGTACCGTACCGATGTTTCGATCGGGGCTCGGTACGGTACGGTATGGGTGTACTGAGCGGTACACTCAGGTGAACCGAGTATTGTTATAGTACTACAGTGCACTGCTACAATGCTATAGTCAAAACCGGTACGTACCACCCGGTAGCGGACGGTCCGTGTACCGATAATTTGTCGGACCGGTACGTACAGCCCATATCTGGCGGTACGCTTTGGTATGACAGACCTTAGGTAAAAGAAGCTTTGATTAACAAATTAAGTTCGACAATTCATAGCCAAATGCAACTCTAGCATGCTAATATTCTGACAGGTAATTGAGCACAGAAATAATGTGCGGTGACCGTATGCTGTAATTATTAATCACTTTTCTGTAAAACTTCAAAAGGAAAATTGGGTAATAGAACTATAGATCCCTTTCTGAAAAGAAAGGATACGAGTATATAATTTAGAATGAAGTATATTTATTTGTGCATGGAAGCTGGACCACCTATGAGATCGTTAGAACTTACTCTGCAATCATTCTGTTTTAGAAAGATGGAAATAGGTGCCTCTGTCGATTTTTACTGGACAAGATCAATTTGTTCTCTGAAGATATCCTAAGCTAGTTATCAAGTAGCTCCTGCAAGGCTCCCAGAAGATGTCACCCTTTATGCAGATGGAGAAGAGCTTGATTTTCTTGAATATACCTTCTGCTGATGGACAATAACTTATTATCGTTTGTATAGATTATAGAGCCTCATGTCATGATTAATCATTTCATCAAATTGAAAAAACAAGAAATTCTAGGTAATCTAGTCTGTAAATATTTGTTATTATTTATGACTATATATGTTACCCTTTAAATGAATGTCAAAGTTTGCTGAAAGAAGTTACTGTATTGGAACATTCGTTTCATGTCACATCAATCCATATTAGACATGTATTATGGACTAAAAGTTAAATGATTTATACTTAAAATATATATAATTTTAACAACTGAATACTCAGATTTACATGTTTAGTTGTTGCCCTGTGCTTCATCTTCTTAAACATGGTAATTGTTGGCAATAAATTGAAACTACAAGCAGGATAACTATTTGGTCAGAAACAATGCTAATGATGCTCATCACCAGGATCAGGCCACAATGTATCAAATATGATAAGCTTTTAGGCCACTAGATAAGCTTATATGCGTAAGGAAGACAACAAGGTAACAATTATGGACAAAATCAAGCATGGTTGCAGTTCTTTTACCTTTCTTTGAAGCTCAGCAATGGAGTCAGATAACACTTGGTTCTGTACCATGAATAAACCCACATCGGCATTAATAACTTGAAATTGTCTGGTCACTATACATCATTCGTAGAGCATATATCTTATCTAATAAATATACCTGAGATTAGCAAAAATTATGGGGTTTTACCTTTCTTGACCTAATATGCTTCAGAGAATTTTCAAGCTGATTCTCCAGTTGTTGCAGTTCTTTAAGATTCAAGGAGTCCAGTTGTTCTCCCATTAGATACCTGAAGGAATTGTAATAAGTCATTGGTATATCACATGGTATGCAGCTCTTTAATTGTGATCATTTTCTGATTAGAACTCTTGATTTTAATCATTATCAATCACCTTTGACTTTTACTTAAAACCTCAACCTTAGCCTTAAGCTTGCTGTACTCTTGACACCAGTTGCCCTGTACAGTGTCCAACAAAATGTTAGTGGTTTACAATTTGCTTGTTGCTTGAAATTTATTCTTCTTAATCTGTTCTACCAAGACACTCACGGGTAGATACCACAAAATGATGCAGCAATTTAACGGAATTGTGTATCTAAGTCCTAGGCACCGAAATACTTCATATAACTAGTCTAAAAGCCTTTTGTATTCACACTAATATCAGAAGACATCTAAATCCTTACCTGTATCAGAAACAATTGATTATGCAAGTTGATGATGCAAATGTGTGAGAAAAATCAAATGCAATTTACACTCTTGCATATACTCTAAAAGGATAAAAGGAAGAATGCTTTCTAGATAAGACAGGTTAACTACAAAATGGTAACTTGAAAGTTGGTGTCCTGAGAAAAAAAAATGTCTTTGATTGGAGCAGCACTGCAGGCACAAGAAACACAGGTAAAACTAAAAATCTTTTACATTCTACAGTTGATCAAGTGAACAAGAATGCAAATCGCATACTCATGAAAGGATTCTTCTCAATAATAAGATATAAAGGACTCCACTAGAGAGTCCACATTCACTTTGTGTCCATTGTTCCCTTCCATTATCTTGTTTTGCTCCACATATTAAACAAAAAAAATTAAATTTTATCATGTCTCCTCCAATTCATTTTTTTTCTCAACATATTATACCTGACAATGTACCTTGAAAATTTTCTAGGTAGATATTTTGTGAGCTCATTTTGTTTAAGAATACAACATCTTCATGCTCTACATAAAACCATACCATATTATACTCATCTCTCCATGAGCTGTTGATGCTGTCATTTTGAACATCTTAGGCAATATAATTTTGTGTGCCTTTTGCATAGTAAGTACATTGTAGCCTGAATGCTTTGCTGTTTACTGATTTTGATGGAGGCCTTCAATTTGATGCATATAGTTCTTCATTTCTACATCCATGTTTCTGCCTCATCTTCTAATCAAATAAAGTCAGTCAATCCAATTTTAATAGACTGGACTGATTTTGATAGTCCTTTCCCTCTAATAGGACTTGCTTCTATATGATGAATCATCGGAATGTTATAAGGATGGTGATTGTACCAGGCTATTCATGTCTCTAGCCGGATGCAATTTCAAGCTCGAATAGTGATTTCAACGAATGTTTTTCTAGTCTTGGAAAACAATCTATCTTGTATACTTTCCCACAATGTATTTATGTATATAGAAGGTTCGAATAGTGAGTTCAGTTGATACTTACAATGAGTCTCAATTAGGCATGAAATAGACATAATTGATTGGACTCTTCCGGCCTCTTGATATTAACCTACCCTAAAATTTGTTTAAATTGACTCTAACGAGGTTCAATCATCCAAACTGTCTTATTTTGGACTCATAATTACTTTCAAGCTACGTTTGAGCATGGGCAGGCTTCATCAAGCTTAGCATAATTACTCCCTAGAATATTATTATTGAATCTCCCACAGTCAACATCAATACCTTTTATTGTCTAGATTGACCAGATAGCTGAATGCAAACCAAACTCAGGGATTTAATTTTCTTTAATTATTAATTTCATTTCCTTGTCGAGATAACTAAGTTTGTCAAGTATGCACCAAAGCCTAAGTTATCTAGACCTGTGGGATGACTGAATTCAACTGTTTTTTCAAAGGTGGTAGTAGCAAGAAATGATAAAGAATTTTAGTATAGCATCATTTGAACTCGTTGGAATAATACCAAACATGACCTCTTTCACATTATCAGTGGACCCCCATTACTGTTAAAACACAATTAGATATCCCTACTAATATGTGAAAGAGGTAATGAAACACAGATAGGAACACGTAACAATAAATGGTTTAGAGGTGTGTGAGTTACCATATGATGCATAAATGAGCAATGATTTCACTGACCTGAGATTCAAGATCTGATGAGCCGAGTGCTTTTTCAGCATAAGAGTACTGTTCATATCGTTCAAGAATTTTTTCCATACTGTAGAAATATAACTTTCTTAGCAAATAGTCATGCTTAATTACAACTGATGAAAGAGAATGATGTCCAATATACACCAGTCACTTTTCAAAATTAATCAATATATTTGATATTATCACAAATTTATAGTAAGATCTTGCATAGTGTAAACAATTTAGGATCATCATTTGTACACACAAACACACACTTAGATATTGTGTTATTGCATATATACAACATTTTTAAACTGCGTAAAAACCATGCACTAAAGGTATTCACATATATAAAATAAGTTAAGGTGATCTCTCATATCCATAATAAGTCAAAAGCGTATCCATTCTAGCAGTCTTAATAAACAACAGCATTTGGCAATTGACATAGGTGCCATTCGTGCATATAACATCCTCTATCATAAACAAAATTTATGATACATATGTATTCAAACATTTTTTTCCGAAAAATCTCAATAATACTGGAAGATATCCCGAAAGAACATGTTCCGCACATACATGGTATAAGCAAATAAGTATTTGAAGTATCTATTTTTTGTAGTTTCAAATCTTAATCTTAAAGTCATCACAAATACACAACATATTTTGATCAAGAAAATATTGTGGTCAACTAAGTACAGGTTGACTTTAAGTCAGATAAATAGCAGGACCTAATTGAAATATCAAAATGTGCAACCAAATTGTGACAATTGTCACAATTCTCCAAGCATCAGGTTCCTTAAGAACTCAGTAATTTCAAATTGAATTACCTTAACATGGCATATGAATGGGAACAGGAGATATTTATTTATGGATGGTGGATTAAACATAAAACGCTTGAACGTATCATTATGAAATTGAATTTAAATGTAATATGAACTTATTGACATCTTAAGGAAGAATAAGCAATAAGATGAGAGCTTTGAAGAATTACTTTAGTGTATAGTTGGAAGAATATAAGCTATTTATTCATTAAGTTAGTGTAATTGTATAAAAAGAAAATTAAGATTCTCATATGATTTTTTGTTAATTTAGAAAAAATGACTAAGTGTTTAGAGATTTATAATGACCAATCTGGAAATGATAAATAACATTTAATAATTATACTACTGTATTACAATATGTCTATGATAGAATAGTTAGTGTTAAGGATGTAGAAAAATGCATTTAATGAATTCTTTATAACCATAAGTTTATTCCGAAGATATATTTGAATTTCTTATCATTAAACATTGATGATGGACAAATTTATTCATACTCAATGGAAATCCCTATGGTATATGTCCTTTATGAATAATATCAGATTTCTTGATGAAAGTTGAAGCTTTAGATCACTTTCATTTACCATCGAAAAGGAATGACAAATTGGTAACAAATATTATTCAGACAATAAGTCATATGATTAAATTTAATAGTGGCATAAATGTGAGATGTTATTGTATTATTCTTTTATATGACAAGAATACAATGTTTAAATATCACTCATGCTTACCAACTAAAGTGTTAGACAATTGAAAAATAACATATAGGAAAAGTTAGTACAGATGAAATGATTATATTGAACTAGATGTGAGATTACTGTAGACGATAGAATAAGAGGTATATTCATATAAAAACAATTAATTATAACCCTAGTAGAAGATAAGATAAAGCAGAATTTTATAGAAAATGTAAATATGTTCAGATGTGACTTATAGATATGGTGATTAGATGAGATATATGAATTAGAATAAGAAGGGATAGAGACAAAAAAAATTACTAAATAAGGATGTCTCCTGCACAAAATTCAATAGAAGAAAATGATGAGTGCAAGCTGATCCCAAAATGCAGAACATTATGGATTGTGAAATCCTTCTACTATTTAAATGGAAATTAAACATGTTTTATGTATATTTTTCTAGAACAAATATGCGGGAGACCTTTAAGGATATTTTAAATCACAAGTGATATTTCTTTCCATTTCTTTAATAATTGGGTTGCTCAGGTATAGTTAAATAAGGGCAAGAAATCATACTCCTCTAAAAGAAAATAGTTTCAATTGTACTGGGATTATTTTGGGTCAGTACAAAGAAGCTCCTTTATCAAGCTGAATTCTTGTGGACCCTTTTTAACCAGAAAAAATGGTTTGGAACCCTAATCAGAAAAAAGTTCCTCAATGTATCGCATGCAATCAGATTAATTATAATAAAAAGTGTAACAAAGACCCGACATTGAATATAAAATAGAAAAATGGACACTGGCCCAACATGATTGATCATTATTGTGGTATTATAATATTTCACCAATATCTTATGCAAACAGGAGATTCAAGTTAATCTTCATATGGCATCTTCAATATATCTCCTGAATCGATTGTATTGATTCCAACGGTACAAAGATCTGCGAATCAAAACAGAGGATTCCAAATGACGCGTTAGCTGTTTAATCAATGTTCGTCACCTTCTAATTTGCACTTGCGTTTCACTAAATATTAAAAATTAGTGAAGAATCTATGATGAAATTCATGATCATCTTTTCGAATATTAGTGTTTGGGTTTAATATTGAATTTTGATAATAAAATCAATTGATGAATTTGAACTGATAAACGTTTCAGATAAGTGACGTAAGAGAAAGTTCAAAACAGGAGAAACAGACGTTAAGCTGAAGTTCATCATGTTAGAGATCGAGCATTGGGCCAGAATGATAGGGTATTGTGCTAAAAAGATCAGATATTACAGGAGGTCAGCATACCAATGGATTGAGCAATACATCGAAGGAAAGGACAATGCGCTGGAAGTTCAAACGAAGTGTCGAATGAACTGACGACATGTCGAACAACGTAGGCTTCATGATTATAGTTGTTTAGTCTTGATCGAACTAGTTTATAGTCTAATTGAGTTGGTTTTAAGTATAACCATGCCAACTTGATTATGAGCTCATTGGGCTTGAATCAGAGTTGAATTGTGCTTGCTAAAAGACCAATTCAATAACCTAAGGTTCCAGGCGGTGGCACCGCCAAGCCAAGCAGTGATACCACCTGTGAGCTAGAAAGTACGGATTGTACATTTTCAAAAAATCCAACGATAGCACCGCTAGGGTTAATAGTAGTACCGCCTAATGTCACGTGATAGTACTACCCAATCAAGCAGTGATACTGTCAGAACACAGTCTCCCAAGCTATATCAGGTGATGGTACTGCTAGAGCCCTGGTTCCCAGGCTCTATTAGGCGGTAGTACCATCGAGCATAGGTAGTAGTACCGTCATACTTTGAAAATCTGGGGATTTAAATTTTTGGCTATATTTTTGAAGTCATCTGGGACTTATAAATATTTCACTCATGCTTGGTTGATGTAGAAGAAAAAAGAATGAAAACTTATTATTGAAAGTATGTTGAGTCTCTTCCTCCTTGAGTGTAGAAGTCTTTTTCTAAGAGAAATGTGAGATTTCCTTTTATAAATGTTCTCTCCTAAGCCTGTGAAAAAAAGAGAATTTTAACAAAGAAAGTTGATCTTCGCCCGTTAGAAAGAAGATCGATAGTGAAAACCGATGACCTCGAGGAAAGAGGAATTAAGAATAGACATACGTCATGACGACCGAATCACTATAAATCTAATTTATATATTTTATTATTATTATTATTAACTGATTTAGTTGCTCACATTGGAAGTTATTACTATTCTTACTAGGTTAAACGTATTTTCAATTGAAATATTTAAATCAAAATTTTATTAATCTAGCCATTAGGGAGAAAGAAATGAGTTAGAAGTCAGAGAATTCTAGACGATCAACAAATAAAGTTCGTAGTTTATTTAAGGAAATGGGTATTTTTCTTTCCTGTTGGATATGACTTATGGAGAGAGAAACAAAAGAACAATGATTCAGGAGAGTTTTACGTATCATTTTGTTCCCTTCCTCAGCTAAACCATGTCGACCAAAATCATGCATGTAATTTAGTCCATAATTATGACTAACCTCGTTGGACCGTACATCTCTATTGCCATAAATGAAAACGGTCTGGATCTGCAACGTTGTTAATGCCACCATATCTAAGTAACCACGTAACTTGATTACATAAGTTATATTTAATAACATGAACGGTGAGTTATCTATTCTTATGACCACAAGACCCTTCTTTTTTTTTTAAGTAATATTTGTCCCCAACTAGTCCATCTAGGGATCATAATAAAATTAGACAATAACAGACAATCAGTTCTTTTACGTGGGCACTATTGTGGGTCAACAAATTACATTCTTAAAGGAAAGATGATTAGAAAAAATAAAAAAAAGAAATCTATATTGCATTTATTATCTCAATCTTTTTTAGCAGTATATTTTATTGGCTCCTTTAGCTTGCTGCTTGTCATCTTCAATAAGATTACTAGGTTGCTTATGCCAATCAAACAAAGTTGTAACTGTTGTGGGCCAATTATGATCGTAACCTTTAGTTTATCATCATGCACTTATATAGTAGCAACTATTGAAAGAAGAAATATATATCAAAATCACTATAGTACTTCAAACATCTGAGCATATTATGAATGTTATTATTTGATGTGAGGTTCAGAAAGATGTGACAAACACCTAATATGTCTTATGTATTTTCTTCAATCTCTCATCCAATAGTCTTTTAGGCCATCTTCTGCCACTAAAGAATATAATTATGAAGACCAGATCAGAGGAAAAGAGGAAAAATAATTCACCAGTGTAATCAATGCTGTGATAGTGAAGACCAAGATTCTAGCAGGGGCATAAATAAATAAATTTACTATTGCAATCAATGCTGAGATAGTGAAGTTAAGCAATCTCCTAATCACAGCCATACAATGTCGTTAAATGTGGAAGCCAGAATAGCAAGACTTCACTCTTATTTTGGCTGTGAGAGTCGTCCAAGCATATATGCTCCAAGTCCAAACACGAGGACTCCCACAGATTACTTTTTCCTTCTTGTGAGATTTCGATCAACTTTATTTATCTCAATAACACATTGTTTAAACAATCATAGCGATATGGATAATCAGAATTAGACCAGGCAAAAAGAGTCTATTATGAATTAGCTATTAAATTCTAGAAAATATATCTAAATACTGTAGTTCTCTAGATACCTACGAGATCGTAGACAGTCAGCCGTCAGTGTCATGAAAATTTTCAATCAACTTAAACCACCACGTACCATTGCATAGATACCTCAATTTACTGCAGTCGCAATCTAACAAATTCTTGCAGCATGTTTTAGGGTTTGATTAATATAGACTGGGATATATCTAATGCCCAGCCAACTTTCTGGGTTTATGTGCAGTCTTGAGCGTAGCCCCTATATTAGTTTCAAGGCTAAGCCCAAAAGTGGAGTTCTAATCCACGTCTATAACCAAGAAACTAAGTTCTGCTTTTAACTCCGTCAAAGTGTTTATTTTCGTACCTCAATAGCTTCACCACTGAATCTGCAGCTAATGGACAAATATAAATCGTAACAAAAGGTCCACTGTATTTTGTATCAGTTGCTTCGTTGTGAGCATGATCATTTTGGTAAAAGAAATTTCGTTACCCGTCTCACATCCCATGAATTCTCAGGTTCTTAAGAAGAACGCCAGAATTGTCCGTCCTTGGCATCTTTTGAGGGACGATTCTTGTTTTGTTAAAGAACTAGCATAACTCTGTGTTTCTCTTATTCTTCTTCCTTTACGCACTTCCTACTTTGCTAATATAATATTTAATTGCAGTGTTGGTACAAGTCATGACGAGAAAACAAGTGATAAGCTGTCATCTATTAGATGACATCTTTCCTTTTTAGTGTAGTACTTTAACCTAATTTACAGATAATGCATGTTCAGAATATCGGAAATCCTCCCACATAAAAGTCGGCATGTGAACAAATTCTTCAAAAAAATATAGGTCGATAGAAAAATCATAAAGTTGCAATTTTCTCATTAGGATCCTAGCAACTCCTCATGTAAAAATTTGCTCACTTTATATGTCCCTATGTACAGATTTATTGGAGCCTAGTAATTAAATAACCAATAAAATTTCTTCAAGAAGAATGCAAGTCTGAGTTCAAAACCAATGATAAGAAGTTATAGGAAAATATGCAGAAGGCAAAGACACAATTTTCCAGAATTATGTTCAAGGAAATAAAGACACCAACGTAGACATGTGAATGAAAACGAAAATATCAAACTTAATATTCTAAATGGTCGATCATCACAAGGATAGAAGATGCTAAAAGAAAAAGGCTAGATCTACATCCATCATGATAGATAACGAATAGGAACTAGAGGATCGAAATGGTGCAGAGAAGTCCATTCTTTTGGAGTAGATTTACAAAACAAGTGCCATACGTATGATTGAGATAAAGCATGTAATTGACATGAGTAATTGCTAGTCGAAGCCTTTGCTATCCATTTCAACAAAAGGATGGAATGGCTGGAACCGGAACTAAATATTGCAGCATCATTAAGATCTCGAACTTAAACCTAGCAACTAATTGTTTTTGAAACTGAGGTTATGCTAAAGCAAAGAACAAGAAAGAAACAGATTGAAACAAGTGGCTGATCATCAGAAAAGTGGATGTAATTTGAATACAGGTTGAGTGGAGAGAGAACACGAAGAAGTTTTGAATCGCTACCAAGTGATTGATAAACGAATAGGTACTTGGAACAGTAAATAATCAAACCATAGAATTGCTTCTAGCAACCCACTCTCTCCGGAGAAGATGAACCGCTGAACACGATGAGAGCATTGAGAAGAATCGCACGGAAGACTAAATCCGTCATAAAAAGAATTAATCTGAAAACTTAGAAAAACATCAACATTCACGGTTGACTGCCCTCGGAAATGCTCAGCGGTCATATCACGGAACGGAGAAGGTACAGAAGGGAAACCCGAGAAAAGAAAACCCTAGATCTACTCCAAGCTACAAATATGAGAGGATGGAGATCGAAAAGAATAAGAAATGGCATTTCGTGGCCGAAATAGTAAAGAGTAAAGAACAGTTTCCTCTCGTAGTCTCAAACGTGCACGCCCAGTGTACGATAGCGATGGCTCCCTTCTTTAAGACAACCCGAAATGTAGCGGCTCCTTTAAGCTAAGAGACAAACTTGTTCGATCGGGAGATGCATTCCACTCGACTCGGACAGGTCGAGACTCAATCTCAGAAAGCCGCATAGGAGGCCAAAAAAAAAAAAAACCCTAATCTCTTGTTGGGAGTACAAAAAAGAACACAAAGCAACGAAATGAAATCCGATGGATGTTACATTCGAGACAAGGAACTTTATCAAACGATGTAACGAAAGCATGATTTAAATCACAGTCCATCAAGCATGATGTTACATTCGGAAAGACTACGATCTGATGATCTACCCTAGGGTTTGAGATTAAAAAGCAGAAAACGAGGGAAGCGCGGACGCACCTGGCGTCGGTGGAGTACTCGTAGAGCTTGCCCTTGGTGGAGAAGATGATGAGGGCGACCTCGGCGTCACAGAGGACGGAGATCTCGTGGGCTTTCTTGAGCAGCCCCGATCGGCGCTTGGAGAAGGTCACCTGCCGATTGATCTTGTTCTCGATCCGTTTGAGCTGCACCCTCCCCCTCCCCATCTCGATCGATCTCCTTCTCAAGACCTATTCGAAGAAGGATTCTCGGTAGTGAAACAACAAACACGGAAGCAGTAGCAATTTAAGAGAAGGAAGAGAGGGAGAGAGAAGGCGGTTGGTTTAGGTGGGGTGGGGTGGGGCGGGGCGGGGGAGTCAAGAGCAGTTTTGTAAAAACCAGGGCGGTATCCGGGCAAACACGTTGTCGAGCGGTGATTGGTCAGTAATTGGCGAGCGAGGGTGTTTGTCAGTGGCAGCCCGCCTATCATCGTACGGACCGAAGCCATCGTTTTTGATATATTCCAAATAATAAATAATCCTCTCCCTCTTTGTTTTTGTTTTTTGTTTTTTGTTTTTCGCTACCTGTAATTTTTTGAGATTTTTGTATTTGTCTTTTTTTAAATTTAAATAAATATATACTATTTCTGAAAGATATAATAACTAATATAACTGTTAACTGAAACTGCAGTCTATATTAAGACTAACTCCTCAGAAACGTACAGTCGAACCGCATATATGGTGCATACCCATAAGAGTGTTATAGAAATCACAAGTGCCACTTAATTTTCTATAAAGGACGAGATGGATGGAGACCTATAAAAATGATGAATGTGCACAAAACACATGCATACTAAACACGCGGGAATCTTCTTCTTGTGGTTATGACTCTCTCGGCTGTCGCCATTCTCTCTGTTGCCGAACATATGCCACTTCGGGAGATGACTCAGACCACAACCTCAACCTGAACGTAGCTCCCATCAAAAAATATAATGAGAAAAAATCAATTAAAACGATGTTAACATGTTATGAGGAGATGACTGGGGTTAGTAGCTATAAATTATAAATATAATTTGGTTTAATTAGAGATATTATCTCTTGCGGAGCTCAGTAATAGAAAAAATGATCTCTTTAATAGTTTTGCTATCTTAGATTTTGATTGTCTGTGCTTGTCATATTCTTGTTTGTTGCAAACCAACCCTATGTCAAAGAAATAGAGGTTTAGCAGATGATCATGCAAAATTATTACCAGTTTAACTATTTTGTAAGTTAAGGGCATAAAAAATATTTATTAGATGAGGTGAATTGATTTGAATGTTTCTTGCCAATATAAAGAACTATAAAATCATTCCCAAATCCATTTAATTCAAGCATAAAGACGTAGGCAAGCAGAAGAAGAAGAAGAAGAAGAAGAAGAAGAAGAAGAAGAAGAAGAAGAAGAAGAAATAGATAGAGCACTTTAATATTGTTGGATTGGTAGATAGGGCTGACCATGAACTATCTTCGCGATGGAGGGACGTGTGCATGAAAATATATTCTAAACATTATTCATGAAGGTATGTTTGTGTGACTAGCAACCTAAAAGCAAAGTTGTACAGCTAGATTTTGATTAAGATGAGATGAAACAAATTCGATGCATAATCTTGTCTCTCATCATAAGAAAGAGAATTAAACGTTTTCAGAGCTCAAAGTTTTGAAGTAAACAAATGGAAAGTTTTAAGTGGCTTGTAATTCTTTAGTGCTGCTTCATAGGATAATATTGAAAACTGCAACACGTTAGCAGAAACAGAACCTACAACAATTTTTATTTGTGGATAAGTATATTCCCAAATACTGATTTCTAAACCTTGCATGTGGGTGAAGGAAACCCAAGGCTCAGTGAGTACCCTAAGAGTTAGTGTTGCTGCTTAGGATAATATAGAAAACTGCAACATGTTAGCAAAAAACCTGCAACATCTTCTTCTTTGGAGTGTACCTGCAACATTATTGTATCGGAGGTGTGTGAATCATTGGACCAACTTGGAAACACCAAACAAGACACATTTACATGTCAGATTCTCATGACCCCACCCCCCAACAGTGGGAAGTAGGACTTTTGCACTGCATGACCAACCGATTGTGTCTGTGATGATAGGGAGCGATGCAGAAAGAGCTCAACAATGCTCTATTCCAAGTTGGCACTCGACACTTATCACCCCTTTAATCATTCAGGCCCTCTTGAGATGCGTGCTACAAGTTCATTGCATCTTTCAAATCCGTGCTATGGCACGCATGCAGATGGAGGGCTTCTGGCCTTCTCCAGCAATGTTAGTGGAGTTGGCGGGCGTCGATGAAGTTCTCGAAGACAGGAGCCGGGGAGTACTGAATCCATGGAAAGGTAGGGTAGCTTACCTTTCATTCATCTTGGACCCTATCGATCTCATCTTGCATCATGGCGTCAAGGTTTGTGAACCATCGGATAAAGAAGGTCTAATAGTTGAGAACTTCAGCGACAGTTCTAGCTGCGGTTGTTTTCCTTTTTTCTACTTTTGTTAAGACAAAAAGACAGTGAATGAGTTCATGATGAGTCAGGATCAAGTCGTAGGATAGGAGGATGACTTGGAATGCCACATGTCAACTTCAAGAAAGAAACCAACAAAAAGAAAAAAAAGACTCTTCTCCCTACAATATGCAGACACCATGGTCGATGGAGCAAATTGATAATGTCATGGTTCTGTCTGAGATTGGATAAGTTAGATAAGACACCAATATGGTTGGTCATGCAAAGTACTGATGCCATGCACGTTGTGCGGTCGTCGTGAGTTGATTCCCCCGACAGACAATCCATCTTGTCGGTTCAGGACGAAACAACTCCCTCGTTAGATCCCTCGGAGGACCGAGAAGATCATCGGTCATTTCTTTCTGTCACCACCCATCAGCATGCGTGCAGCTTCATACGCCACACGATGATGCACGTCTTGACTCGAAACGGTTCCTTTTGATCAGTAGAATAGTTTAACGGATGGGTCTCCACGATGATGGAAGAACACAGACACCATGGCCACGATCAACAAATGCAAGACACAAAACCAGGGTGCCACGAAGACGATGAACTCATTATTATTATTATTGTTGTAAAGATTAAGGTAATGAGATTCAAGAAACCAAATGGTAGATATCGATCGGTTGTCCTTGGCGGGGCCACTGGGCACTTAGGCAGCTGGTTTCGGGGGGTTGAACTCGTCCCAAGCCTCGATCCATGTGACCATCGCGTCCGCAAGCCTGATGAAGTAAGGGTCGATGCTGGCGAGGTTTTCCTTCACGAGCTTGGCCAGTTCAAGGTAGCACTGCTGTGCTGTGGTGCACTCCTTGGGAAGGACCACCGACTGGAAGAAGGGGATGAGCTCCTCTTGCCAGAAGAGGCCGTTGAACTCCTTTTTCAGGTTCACGAATGGGTCGCTGGCCTTACTGTGCCAGATGTAGGGCAGTCCCGTCTTGACCCCCAATCCCAAGTGATCGCACACTACCTGCACGTCAAAGTCGATGCAAGTCATTCCATGCAGACGGGACCGATCGATGTGATCGGAATAACAAAACATCAAACGAGAGTCAAAGTCTCGAATCTATCTCTGGATAAATAGAGATTCATGTAATGCTTTTAATATATTTTTTAATTCAAAAATCTTTGTTATGTGTGAAAAATATGAAAAACTTATTGTTTAAACAGAAATTAAAGAAATGCCGACCTTGCTCAACCATCCAGCCAACATGTCGTCGTAACGCTTGAAGGGCTGGCCGTCACCCAAAAGTCCAAAGTACATCGCAGGGCCGATGAGTTCACGGTCGAACGCCAGGTTCATCCCGCACATGGGGTACAACGTCCCCTTGGGAATCGTGATCACCGCATCCACGTACCTGACATGAAAAGCCAGAGGATTTAGGCCACTCCGGTGCTCCTCCTCTGAGACCGCCCCCCCCCCCCCCCCCCCGTCCTCTCACGAGGCTTCACGAGCTGCGTGGGAGCGTCGTAGTCGGGAATGTTGAGCCACAGGCCATGCGAAACCGCCGTCGGAACACCACTGCGCATGCTGAAAGGGTACCCACGAACGAAGTCTGCTCCTTCGCGGTAGGGGTCGTATAGGGTGTTGAAGAAGAAGGGAGTGGATGGGGTGATGAGATTCTGGATGTGCTGTTCCACCGCGTCGATCTCCTTCCCGGAGGGATCCTTAGCGACCTGTTCGAGAACATCCGAGACTCCTGCTTAGAACCATTACGACCCCACGAAGAGGGTGGGGGAGAAGGGGCTCACGAAGCAGTCGTCGTCGATGGTGTAGATATACTTCTTCTTGGAGATCAAGAAGCCGAAGCAGCGGCAGGCGGACTCCTTGTAGGAGATGCAGGAGGCCTTGGGGCCGAGGATGCGGTTGATGTCGTCCCGGTTGTAGAGATCGTAGTCGAACCCCTCCGGCACCTTGATCGTCTTGCTCGGGTCCCCGTCCTGCACGATGATGAGGTGGTACGGCTGGAAGAAGGGCCGCCATGACTCCAGGAAATCCAAGGTCCGTATCGTCGGGATCACGATGTCCACCTCATCCTTCATCAATGCCATTTCTCCCACTCTTCTTCCCTCGCCACCGCCATCCCTTGTCTATAAATAGACGACTTCGTAATATATTAGTCATGCTGATTTGAATTCCGCCCCCCCAAACAACAACAACTTCTCTCGATTCAGGAAGTTGATTTCAGGATTACTTTTGATTGTGGAGTCCGTGAGATATTCTATCATCCCCCTTTCGGATTCCTCGACGTTCCCAACTTCCAATTTAACATACATACATACATTAGGTAGTAGGAACCGAAGGGAACAAATCTTTTACTTCATCTTCTGAATCAATGCATGAGGCGAAGAGTGTTTTCGGATCACATCCACTCGGGAGGCTGAACCTAAATCCAATATACAAACACAGGATCCAAATATGGATTTGCATTCCACAATTATGACATATTCCCAAACGAATTCCAAATAATCACATAAATCTCTTAATTTTCCAATAAATCAAAATTTTCAGACTCATTGCCTATTAATTCTGAGTTCGGTGTTGCCATATTTATAAGATATATTGTTTACCATCAGAAATCTCAGTGAGTTCAGAATCCAATATATTCTTAAAATTTTAATTTGAAATTTTCAACAAGTTATGTTGATAGCTGTCTTGACCGAGTTTCTATCGAGACATAAAAGAAATAAAATGCTTTGGAAGTGACGTATTCACGAAATAATATATTATTAAATTAAAATTTAGATGATAAAAAATATTTTGATAATAAATCCTCGTTCATCAGTTGGACACCACAAGGGCATCGACATGAAAAAAAGGGCCAAGCCATCCCCCAGAGGTTATGGTATGTCGGATCTCATAGATAACAATTCACGAGAGGTAATTCGAACCTATCCTATCAGCCTTCATGGACCCTAGTCCACAGGAGGTCATTCGGGCCTGTCCCTCCTATGTGGATCTCTATAGACAACAATCCACGGGAGGTCATTTGAGCCTATGGTTCCCATGGATAAAACATCAAAGAGTAGGGCATTAAGACTATTAATGATGACCCAATCATGGTCTGTCATATCCTATAGACAACAATCCACGAGAGGTCATTCGAACCGATTCTATCGGCCTCCATGAACCACATAGTCCACAAGAGGTCGTTCGGGCCTATCCCTCCTTTGTCGACCTCTGTAGACAATAATCCATAGGAGGTTGTTTGGGCCTATCGCCCTCATAGATAAAACATCAAAGAGTAGGGCTTTGAGACTATTACCGATGATTCCCTCAACCGGTTAAGTATAAAAGCTGACTCTCGACGTTAGCCCAGGGGTCAAACCTCTTTCCTAAAACCTCTCACACTCTTGACAATCTCCAAAAACTAACTTAAGCGTTAGAGGGATCGAGTTCGGAAACTCCCCTCGACGTTGACCTTCATATAGGAACCCACTGAAGAGATTGAACTCCAGCTCAGTCGGATCTCAAAACCACCTCGGGTAAGTCGAGATTACGTGAAGACCACCTCAACCATGTTGAGGCTCTCACAAGGATTCCTCAAACGTCCCCATACTTTCGAGTCCAGACCGAATCAGACTGACTCTGGTATCTTAATGAATTACAATGATACTTCTATTTCTTATTTCATTAATGATGGTCATCGAGACACTATAGCTTTAGCACAAATCTTAGACCAAATGAACTGTAATTTGGTAATCAGGATTGATCTCCCATTATACTCCTTGTGACGACGATAGACTTGTATGGACATCAACTAACACAGCCCATATAAGATAGGTTTTTGTTGAGCTCTAAATCCAACAGCAGAAGTCAGGTAGATTATTGGACTAACCTCTGGCGACTTCCAATGATTCGCGGGGTGTATGTATTCTGTTGGAAACTCCTTCGTAGGAAACTTATCTTATACGGAGAGACTTGCAAGATTTAGCATTTGTAAAACCCATGTCTGCTACCTGTGTGGAGAGTTTTCGGATGAGTTAGACCCCCTTTTTTTGTTTTTCGCTATCCCATTGCTATCAGAATTTGAGAGTGCATTGAAACGAAGCTTGATGTCACATTTCATAATAAAGCTGAGTGGCATTTAGGGGTTTGGCTGGGTGTTCCTTCCTGATGTCAATTGTCTAAGAGTTGAAATGCTTACGAGGACTGAAACTCAGCTTTACGAGAGGGGATCCATAACATTATTGTTGAATCTTATGTTGAGATATGTAGTATAACTTTACATCTGGAAGAGGAGTATGTATAATTTGGTCTCGAGCGGATATGTGAGATCGTCAAACGTGACTTCCTGGCTGGAGCGAGTTGGTACTTGGTCGGGTCGGTCCAAGGGAGATCAATTCGATCCGAGGAAAGTTGGGTCGGGGTGCATTTTGCAACGCTTTGTCCTTCTGCGCCAAGCTCTAGGCACCTGCACATAAGTCGAGGTTAGGAATGGATTTCCTAACTCGATCCCTCTGAAGCCGAAGTCAGTACGATGAAGTGATGGCGATATTGGGTGTTCGAAGTTCAACCCCTAGCACTGGCCCAGAGGTCAGCTTTTATACCGACAATCGGAGGTCATCGTATGCGGTTGGTTAATGGCTACCGACGTCTCAAGCGATCGGCCCATATGCCCATCGTAGGCATTGACCGACTTGCCCGATCTTATGTCGTGCGGCATCGCTTCACGCTTCCCGAATTACTCTATACCGTTCGATGCCATCTCATACAACCTCAGGTGGCGTGGGCCCAATCGATAGGCTATGCAGATGCATGCGACTATCTCATACGGGTTTGAGGTGTTGCATCAAAGCAGTGCACCACGTCAGCACCGAAGCACCATGTCGGCTCCGACATGGTGATTGATTGTAGTTGTGGGGATGATACCGAAATATGCCCTGTCATTCTCTCTCCTCCGAAAGGGGCATGCATCAGGTTCCTCGTGGAGGTGCTTAAGGCATGGCTGGGCACTTTCTCTGGCTGGATCAACAATCCCATTGGGTGCATGGGTTCTCTTATCGTGGTCCCTCTTCGAGCGGGGGGGGCCCGTATTTGTTTCCTTTACATGTCACCATGAGCCTCTCATTCGATTGAGATTTGCAATTCGTGTTGGAAAATCAGAACATCATATGCATAGTGGAAGAATGTAAAACAAAAAAACTAAATTTCTCAAAGAAAAATATATTATCGTCGTCCAACGATCGGTGCACAAAAAATATAAAACCGAAAAACTGTGTATCATGTGAAATGTGTTACCTAAGGAGATCATATTTCCTTGAAAAATCCTAGATCTATAGAAGAGGATAAAAAATGTCAATTGTCCTCCTCTTTAGCAGTGATCCACATGGTAGATGGCGCTGATGCTCCTCAAATCACAACATGATCTTCCTCTTCATACATACCATAAAGGTTGCACCGTGACCAAGAAGGAGTCAGCCCTTCTTGTTGTTCATATGGTCCAAATTGGGACTATCAGTTGAAGGGGAGAGGAGAGGGAGGAGAATAAGAGTCGCGGCCAAGAGAGAGACTAACCTATGCCACCTTTTGGCCTCTCCTATTTTTAGAGTTTCCTGTCACTTAACCCAAATAGATCCTACCTTATTGGGTATTAGATCTTTATCCAATTACATAAACCTCTTAGATTAGTGAATCTCTATCCAATAATCTTTATTTACTCTTATTGGGTCTCATCCAAAAGATTCAATAATTCATTGGCTTACCAAATATCCTATTGAATCTTGGATTTTGATGATAAAATCAATTGATGAAGTTATGAACCAATGAGTATTTGAGAAAAGTGATATAAGACTAACTTCGATCATAGAAAGGCAGATTGACTGAAGTAAGAGAATCAGATGTTGGGCTGGAGTGGATCATGTCAAAGATCGGGCATTAGGCTAGAAGTATCAGGCATTGTGCTAAGGTCAGATGTTATGGGAGGTCATGTCGATGAATAAGGTAATACGGACAATATATGGTTCATGTTTATAATCGTTTACATCTTGATCGAAGTAGTATAGAAATTTAATTGGGATAGTTTTGAGTGTAATTATACTAACTTAATTAGATGCTCATTATGCCTGAATCTGGGTTAAATTGGGCCTATTAGAAGGTTAATTCAGTGACCTGAAGTTAGGTCAGGCGGTGGTACTACTCAGACTAGTAATGGTACTACCCAGGTAGGCGATGGTACCGTTAGTGCCCAGTGTGATATGCGGTGGTATCGCCCAGTACTAGCGGTAGTACCGTCAGTACCTTAAAAATCCGGGGATGAGGCTTTTTGACTTTATTTTTGAAGTCATTTGGGGCCTATAAATATCCCACTCATTTTTGCTTGAGATAGTAAGAAAAAAGTATAAAAAACTTGTGATTCCAAGTGTGTAAACTCTATTAAAAATATTGAGTTTCTTCCTCCTTAAACTTCTGAGTCATTGTAAGAGAAGTGTGAGGATTACTTATAAAAGATTTATAAAAGAGAATCGTAAAAGTTCTCTCTTGAGCCTAGAAAAATGAGAAAAGAGTTGTAACAAGTGTAGTTGTTCTTTGTCCATTGAAAATAAAATTGTTAGTGAAAGTCGATGACCTCGATGAATGAGGAATCGGGATTGGATATAGGTTGTAAAGATCGAACCTTTATAAATACTGAGTGCATTTCCTTTTGTGTTCTTCATTTTATTATTTAATTTAATTACTTATTATATTATTGCTTACTGTCAACACCTCGGTGCCGACCTCTTTAGCCCGACTTCACTCCCCCACCTCGAGGAACCACTTGGATGACCTTGTGTTTTAGGGACTGTATCCACGGCAGGCATAAAGATGCTAAGAGAATGTGAAACACAAATGTCACGCTGACTTGATTTTTTTAGTTTTAGACACGAATTCATTTAGATCTTTTTTTGAAAAAAAAAATCTATATTTCAACATTGAGCTGATAATGTTAGCCTCAAAAGTATTAGCTCAAATTGTTGACTTAATTAGATTTTATAGCATTTTGTTTTTGTTCGAATACTTTTGAGGCTAACCATCATGTAGTTATCACGTGTCTTGTACGTGATATAGCTCCTCTTCTTGTCGCGAGCACTGCACGTGAGTTAGGTCGTCTAATGATTTCATCGCACTTCACGTGACCTCCCTCTCGATCGAGAGCCGAAGCGGAGGGGAAGAGCAGCGGCATGAACTCCGGTGCAGAAGAATACCCTGTACGTAGGTAAGTAGGAGGAGAAGAATATTGACCATTGCCTGGAATCTGTTCGACGGATTGCTTCAGAGGATGATTCGTTTTGCTGCTGGATCCCTCCGCTTCTTTTCTGTGTGGTGTGGTGACGTTTGACGACAGGTGGACGGGCGGAAGAGGTGTCCTGCACTCGGCATTCGTACCGTTCGGGGACATGAAGAACGTGAAGACGCCGCTCGACCAGAAGCACCGGTCCTTCGTTTTCGTCACCTTCCTCGAGCGCGAGGACGCCGCCGCGGCCATGGACAACATGGACGGTGCCGAGCTCTCCGGCTGCGTCCTCACTGTTAACTACGCTTTACCCGAGCGCATTATGGGCGGCGAGCAAGTCTTTTATTACTTACTTCCTTTCTTTTCCGTCTCTACTCTTCCACGAAACCAATCTACAACTACTGATGCTGTCGGACTTGCATTATTACGTCTAGATTGGTAAAATAAATCTGACTTTCTTTAAATTGTTCCTTTCTTTCTTTTTCGTTTTTCAAAATTAAATGAAACTAATTCCTTCAAATATACCCAAACCAATTTCTAACTCTTGTAATGAGCCACGTAATTATTAAGAATAATTAATCTTCTTTCTCTCTCACATCTTCTTAACATTATTCTTTATTCACTTATTATTTTTCCTTACTCACTGCTTAAACAAAAAATGTCATCCTCTTTAATTAGTGAGAGAGAGAGAGAGAGAGAGGAAAGGATGTCTTCCATCAAAACATCAATTCAATCTCAAAATCTATACACCAAAACACAACCATCCAAGAATCATATCATTTATCATTAATGGATATAACAATTCAAATCAAATTGATCAATAAAATTTAAATTATTTATTAAATCATCATTAAATAATAAGGCCATCAAGACTTGGGTCCTGAAGAAAGCCTAAAATATCTACGGGGCACCCTCTAGAAACGAGCAAGAAAACCAACAAAAAATGATGGCAAGTAAAACCAAGATGAAATGGCAAACAAAGATGACCTCACAAAACAATTAGAACATAGATACGAGACAAATGTCAATTATGTCACTGTGTGCACACCCTGTTACTGTGTGCACATCCATCCTTTACATAACTGATCAGGTAGTTGAAGTTAAATGACAAAGGGTTGTAGTGTACAAGCAGAATAAAAGAAATCTTGACAGCATTGCTTTAGCTGTCAAAATTTTCATGCTCATTTTTTTGATCGAGCACCTTGACACATGCATTGTGCTTTACAACAGTCTATTTGAGGTTGTCACTAAGGAAACAAACAAAAAAGATAAAGAAATAAGAGATGAGGGGAGATGATTTTTAGCAATAAATATGATTAACAAAGACAATTCGGAGGGAAAAATGGATGGGCAAACATGACATGTTGACATAATTTATACTATTCTCGTTGAGGTGCAACTCATTTCCAAAAGTTACTTCGGATGAATGCACCTTTCCTAACATAAGCAGTTATTTACGGGTAATGACTATCGACCACTGCACTCACCTTCCTGCTTTTTAACTTGCTTTTTCCTCCTCTTTGCTGACTCTGATCCTGAGGTCACTGTCTATAACCTCAGAATTGTACGGACCGTCTCACAAAGGTTTTGAATAGTCTGCTTCTCTTGTGCTGCTTGAAGCTCTTGGAGAGGCATATCCTCATAGCACCTGGAAACAATGTATTAATAACATGAGGCACAAAAAAAGGATAAAGAATGTCAACGATGGCAAAATTGTGGACAACAAATAAAATAGTTTTTCAAAATTAAATATAGTCTTACCTTTTATGATAAGCTAAAGCCTGAGCTAGATTCATCAATGTTGGACTTGTAGTCAATCTCTGATGTACCCCTGGAGGAAGCTGGATCTACACCAACAGAGCAGCCGATCGTGAATCCCCAAACATCACAAAGGTAGCATTTGACTAACAGTTTAATACAACATAGTCCAAAATATGCTAGTGTTACCTCATTTTGCCCTTTGCGTCCTTTTTTAGATTGTCCATCACCACTGAAAAGTTCTTTCACTGCCTCCAAGGCAGCATGGCCACTTGATTCCTGCACGCTATCCCCCACTACATTCTCCGAAACAAGTGCAAGAGGAGATATGTCAGTTGCCTTAAGAAAAGGAATGGGTACTGTGTTGCCAGCAGCATAGATAGACCGGATCTGGGAAGTAAGCAAACAAAAAAGCGGTGAAGGAATTGCTCCATTAGTAGTGAAAAGACAGAGATACTTTAATGCGTGTTTACTTGAGAACAAAAAGCAGTATTAGGAAGAGTACAAACTATCACTCGAGCTAAAGTACCTTATCTTGTACTGAAAAGGCTTTACGGCTAATACTTGCACTTTTCAAGGTGCTGCGCTTAGCTTTACTGGCAGGAATTGCAGCATTGTTGACTAGGCTGTGTTGCTCATCTGAATGTGCTATCTCCTCAGGAAAGCCAAATGACGGCGCCAACTGTTCCTGTATTGCCTGGGAATCAGGCTTCTCCTCCGTATCAGTCTTTTTGGCAACAAGCGTCCCACTCAAGTTTTCCACCCTGAGAGAGGACCCAAGAAAATTTGATTTCTGATGGTATCAGCAATATCCATAATCCAGAATATTCTAAAAAATATAAATGACAAAAGAAACTTTCAAAGTAGTATACCATAAAGTGCATATCAAAGGTAATAGGACTTGATCACAATTTTACAAAAAAAAAAAAAAGGAATACGAAAAATGCAGCTCTCAATTAAATGCAGTCTGCAGCAGTTGAAGCAGGTACACTGAAGAACACTCTTAATTATTACCTTTGATAATTACTAAGACAGTATCATGATTTCAATTTCCAAATTCAACCATGAAATTGCAACTTCACCATTAAGAAAAGAACACAAACGCCGCATCATAATGAACAGAGAATTGTAGGCAATTTTTTGAGATTGGCAATGGTATATGTAAATTATTTCTTTGAAAGAAAGAAGATGATCATGGATCTTGCACATTTTTCAAGAAGACAAGAACAAATCCCAACCAAAGGGAGAACTTTAGACTTGTCTCAAGCAGAAACTTGTTTTCCATGAAACATTCAGAACCACTGGAGCCTAAATACATTAAATGCTCAAAATACATATACACTAAGCAAGCTGCGAACTACACTAAATGCACATAAATGGATTGACAACAGTCAGAAAACCTACCTTTGAAGCAACAAATACAAGTATGATGACATGGCTAATCTTAGAGTAGTAGGACAACACATAGCATGGACATGGGACAACACACACACATACACACACACACACACACATACACACACATGGTGAGATATACTGACAAATCAGTATGTACCACCTATACCAATCCCCTATCAGACTAGTATGTAATGCCTATGCTAGGTGGTACACCATGGTACAGAGAACCTTGGTCTATTCTATATATAACTAATAAGTTCATCTAATATCAATATTAAAAAATGTAAGGGTTAAGCGTTGATGTAGTCATATACTAATTGGAAACCCACTAAAAATACTCCTGTATTTCTATGCTAGTGGCTACACTATCGTACATATAATATCAACATAATTAGTGGATACAACTTTCTTTTCTAGAACCACCATAATAAACCTTTACAAACTCTACCATAGAATTTTCTAATTCAATATAAATCATACATAAATTTTTTTCTTGCTATATTTTTTCAATTAATCATCTTAATAAATAAATAACTTCTATTATTGATCTACCAAGCATAAAACCAAGTTTATTTTAAAAGATATTTAATTTATATTTTATTCTACTTTCATTTATCCTTTCCCAAAGTTTTTCCTAAGGTTTCATAGTGTGGCTCATAATTTTAATTCCCCTATAATTAGTATAGTTTTGAATATCACTCTTATTCTTATTAAAAAAATTACTCCGTTATCAAACATCATTTTCAATCTTAGAATTTTATTGAATAAACTAGTTAACCTTTTTTATTTTTTGCTCCTAAACTCTTCCAAACCTCAATAATGATACTATCAGGTCCCACACTCTTACATATTTTTATTTTTTAAGGCTTCTTTTATGAAAAAAATCTATGATTACTAAACCTAGCACCATGATCTATCTTTAAAACTAATTCATTTTTAGAATGTTCATTACATAATTAATAAACATAAGTTCCTCATCTTTCCTTAGTTTCATTATCTAAATTCATTATCATTAATAAGGATTTGTTGATCTTCATCTTTAATACATCATATTACCTAACTCTTTGTACTTTCTTTCCCTGGTTTTAACAATTTGATATATATCTTCTTCCCCATCCTTCGTATCTACCTTGTTATGAAATTATCATAAGCCTTATATCTTGTCATACTTTAGCCTTTTTTGGATTGTATATACTTTTACATTTTTGCTTTTTTTATAATTTTGCTAATCTCTAAAGCATGATCCTTCAATAGTAATTGCTTTTTGATCTTCCTCATACCACCAACTCTCTCTTCAAGGCTACAAAATCTACTTTAGATTCTCTAAGAATCTACTTTGTTAAGCCCCTAATCTTTTTGGTCATCATAGTCCAAATAATATTGATATTATCACATCTGACTTTGAAACCGCCTCATTTTTCATCTTATGTTTAAAAATCCTTACATTATTATATGTAAAATTTCTCGTAAATTTCCCTGATCTCTTGCCCCCAGCAAGAACTAAAATATGTATCCATCATATTGTGTTTTTTAAGTTGTCACATTGATTTAAAGTTTAAATTTTGTTCAATAATGTAGAAACGCAATTAACTCTTCCCATGAACAATGGACATGTAACATTTTGCAGGCTTATTTCTTCACTGCTCTATTATCCTTGCCCATTGTTCATGATCTGTAATCATACCCAACAAAGTTATTTGACAAAACTATCCTTATATCAGTGCATTTATCTAATTAACATCACACCAGTTCATCATTTATTTGTTAACATGTGAGTATTCACATTCACCATTGAGTATGATGTCATAAGTGTACAACTGGAGCAAAAGTGAAGGAACATAACATAACAGCCTCGCTTGAAAAACATAAAACTTGGTATGTCTCTGCAACTTATACAGTAAAAGAAATATGTGAATAGTTAAATTTACATATCTGCAACATACCAGAAATCTATGGGTCTGTCTCTCCTTGGATCATGAGTAAAAGAACTAATGTCACCAAGTCCAGAAATGAATTCTGGTTTCATAGAGATAGGGGATTCAATAATTTCATCACCGACTCCAACTTCATGATGGACTATGATGGTACCAAATTCACCTACATAGAGAAGAGATGTCAGTTTAGAAGAATAAGAGTCTGATATGAACATGTTTATCTTGAAGAAAGAAAATTCCAAAAGTTTGAAGGACATGTCTAATGTATGCCTAACGGTGCAGATAAGATCAAAGATAAAACACCAGAACTTGAAATTTTAAACTAACTTCGAAGATTACTGAAATAACACTGTAGTTTAAGTATATCTTAATCAGAATTAGCCTTTGAAGCATAACCTGCCAATATAGATCAAGTATCCACTTGGGTGCAAACTGTTCAATGATCAGTTAATCAAGAGAAGTAAATGCTGAGATTAAACAATACTATTCAAAGCATATAATGAAAAAGAACATCAACTAGTATTGCATGTTTGTTTTTCGGATAATAAAGTTGAAAAAATAAAAAATCGTGGTACACAGTTGATGAGCTTTAGAAGATATGAGGTTGTTGACTGAACGCGATTAGGTTTAGGAGGTTTAGGGGATTGCTTGTTCAACAAATCATCAGATGTGATTGATTAGTCATAGTGTCATACGCAAGAAAGATATAACGATAGGTAGTCGAATAAATGAGGGTGCATCACTGGCATTGGATTTTAATGTCGGATCTGGAAGAGTCCCTCCCACCCAAACCTTAACCAATCTTAACCTTATTTTCTTCTAGGGAAAAATCTAAGATTTGATACAATCATATGGAAGAACTATAATTTTATCCAATTTGACCGACAAGATTAACTTTGGCATATAATGATCAGGAGTACCTAATGACAGTGCGTATCATATAGCAGAAGTGAATATTTACTACTAGTAAAACCTTAATATTTCAGGACCATTTTCTTAAATTACCTGAGTAAACCCTGTTAAAACAATCGTGCGTTTTGGTTTCAACTCTAACTGCAGGTCAAGTTGCCACAAACACAAAAAAACTGCATAGTACTTAGAAGACAGATGTCACCATTGTTGCATGGGAAGAATTTAAGCCACCACAAGTTGCTAATAGATGGCATATGGAAATTTGTTCTTTAATATGACCAAAAAATTTCTCTGGCAATGAAATGATTAATTACCTGTATCAGGTTCGGTGCTATGGCCTATTTCAGACTTCCCTAAAACACCATCCTCATTAAGTGGGTAACTCTTAGGCCTTGAAGGAACAGTATCTCCATAGTTTTCATTAATCTGTGTAGTTCTTCCCTGCACTACCTGCTATAATCATGAAGTTAGAACAAAAGCAAGAAGAGAAATTGAAACCAATTTTAGGTTAAGTGATCATACACTATCACTTCCTGATTGCTGATTCTGTGTCTGTGCAGCCATTGCTGCCCTAATTTGCCTTGATTTTTTTATCTTAGGCAACATCTTTGAAGCTCCCCAATTACATTTTTCAATGAACTTGTGCTGTAGATGACAATAATAAAAAATATAGTGGGACCTCAAATTAATCATATGAACTGAACAATAAATTCTTAGATCAAATCCCGTTTATTGTAAAACTAGAAGCCAAATTAAACAAAGAACATGGTTAAGCATAGTGTGCCAGTTAACCCATATTCTCCAGATCAGAAAACTAAAGTTTATATGCGTCAGGCATTTATCATGAAAATAAATATACTTTCTTGTTTGTCTTGATAATATTGGATACCTTCAACATCTCAGTTGCAGTAGGGCGTAACCGGGGATCTTTTGTCAAGCACTTAGCAATAAAATCATGGAAAAGAAGTGACCTACAAGAAAAGAACGGTCACATAAAGAACTGTCATATTAATAAAACTACTAGCTACAGAATCAACTGTAATAAGCAGAATGTAACGCTTTATTGTGAATACCATCAGTTCCTACTTTGCCAATCAATTCAAACTACCTACTGTTCGTATGCATGCAGCAAACTACTTACAAATGTTCTTTTAAATGGACAGGTACATAAATAGAAGGTATTTCTATTAAAAAAACATACCATTTTTCTTTGTCCTCAAGCATTGGAGCAGGTTCACCGGAAATCATAAATAGCACCTATCCAGAAAGGGTAAATCAGAACACTCAACTTATTAATTTGAACGAGAAGAATACGAAGAAGAATTAGAATGAAACAGCCCCGTAAAGATCAAATGCAAGATTACTAAAGTTATGCATGCCTTTTTATGGTTGCATTTTACATAATTGGATGAATATTACTCCTGCTGCTGTCTATAATTTAATTTAAAGCAGAACCAGTGCATGTGCAAGATACTCGCATATCATATACAATTTATTATTTTACTAACTTCTCCTGTTAGACAAATATTGAAATTACAACTGTGTCAAAAAGGTTATCTTTTTGTATGATCTCCAAGCAAGTCCAAGTTGATGGTTATCTTTTACGTTTTTCCATGGCTCTTTTGTTTTCTTAAAATAATTAAAAATGTTTGACATTACTTCTTTTTTTGGAGATGCCCTATAATATTGTTATTTTCCTTTCCGAAAAACATTTGCTGATCAAAATCTTGTCATGTTCAACTATTAAAGGGGGAACTCAACAGAAGATAAAAAAGAAAGTAGGACTGTTGAAGGATCATGAGTTTGGCAAAGCCATTCAGATGGTGAGAAGGCAGGTCAACTTAGAAAGTTGTTCCTCCACTTCCACAAATTTATAGAAACATTAAGTATTTTATATTGTAATATTAAAAGAAGAATAAAGCAACTAAAATATAATTATTTGGTCAAATTTCAAGTTTCTGATTAAAAAAAAAACACACAACATGAGCAATAGAGTAGGACCTTGGGTGTGACTTTTCACTTAGATCTCTTGAGTAGAGGTCCTTAGCCCTTTTTTATACTATAGCAAAAGAAAAGGAGCTTTTTCTTCCTAAAAGGTGGGACAACAATTTCCAAGTTTTCCTTTGATCGTATACTGCAGAGCTAGAGGACTGTTGCAGCAAATAAGAGGCTAGCCCTCCATCACTTATGGCTAATCCATCCAACGAACTTGTTTATGTTTCTCTGTAGCAACATGATACTCCCTTGTTGGCTTTCTAAGTGTTTTCTTGGTCCCTACTGGCATTTTCATTTCGATTAGATTTCATGTCTACTTTTACTTATATGGACATAGCTTGAAATGACCTTCCAAAATGCTATGGCTGATCAATCTATTCCGTTGAGTACCTGAATCTAAACACAGTTGAGCCAACTCAATGATTTACAGGAAATTGGTGATTTGTATTTATTATTTAGATCTACTCACTAGAAACCAATTTGCCATTGTATAAAGCCACCTCGAGTATTTTTGGTTAAAGTTTCATGCTTCCACTCAAAGGAAAGAGTATTGTTCCAATGGGGCAATCACATCCAAACCCTTATGAATGTTTAATATATCCAATATAATTCTTCAAAACTTGCACATATCCAACACGTCCCTATAAATATCATATTCTTTCATAAGTGCACATTAGTCAATGCTTGTCCATAGATGTCCTATTACTAAGGTAAGGTTTGGTTGAGGTTAGAGTTTAACATGTCCTCATGCAAATCAACATATCTATCCTAGCAGCCAACAGTGGTCACTGTTCTACAGATATATCTATAATTTCACATGGGAGCATAAAAGTATCCCTGATCTTATCACCAAATGCAATCTTGGTCTCCTCTCATACCTCAACTTCCCATATCCTGAGGTCCACTCTCTTCCCAGCAAAAGCCTCCAATCCACAGGAATATATGTGATGCGTAAGGGGCAAAATTTTCATTATAGCAGCTTAATCTAACATTAAAACATATATCGGCTAGAAGGGTACTCTGGAAGTATGATAGTTATGAAATTTATTAAATTTAGAGTAATGTTAACATATTTTTAACTTCATAAGGATTTCTATGATATTATAAGTGAGATAAGGGATACATCAAAAAATTTATCCATTCTTAGAACACCAATATCTACACAAACTTTCTTCTCATCATGCTGATAGCAGATAAATGATATATTGTTTAAGCATAAGGCTGACTTTGTGGAAAGATTGATGATTCCTTAGCCATTGCATCTGAGACTCCCTGGCCTATACTCAATACATATGAAGTTATCATGTCATCATTTTTGTCGTTGTCAACACGAAGAAAATTGGAGATGGCAATGATATTTGTGGCTCTGAACAAACAACTATCATGTGAATCAAAAGTCTTTATTGAATAATGGCACTTTCCTTATCAGAGAAATAAATAATTAATAGTCCAAATAAAAAAGATGTTAGCATGTCAAAAGAACATCTCAGGTTATTTCTTGTTTTTCTATGTGCTTCTTGTGCTGTACCGAGCGGTACACACATGTGTATCGAGCACTGTAGCAGTGCTACAGTCAAAACCGGTACGTACCGCCCGGTAGCGGGCGGTCCGCGTACCGATAACCTATCGGACCGATATGTACCGCTCGTACCGGGTGGTATACTTCGGTATGGCAGACCTTGGTCCAAATAAAAAAGATGTTAGTATGTCAAA
The DNA here is from genome assembly GCA_001649415.1 of Musa itinerans. Taxonomy (NCBI): domain Eukaryota; kingdom Viridiplantae; phylum Streptophyta; class Magnoliopsida; order Zingiberales; family Musaceae; genus Musa; species Musa itinerans. Next base: position 174,404 of record LVTN01000362.1, read on the forward strand.
AGAACACCTCAAGTTATTTCTTGTTTTTCTATGTGCTTCTTGTGTATTAAGGCATTTCATGACATTATAATGGTATTAAAGCCAAACAACAGCCAACACAGCCAACATGAAAAACTACAATACCAGAATACTAACCAAACTAAGAGTCTGGCTAAGAGGTAGGATTCAAAAATTCATCCTTGATACACATGAAAAGCAACTCATTCGGTTAACTAAGCCCGATATCTATTTCAATCTCTTCACTACCATATATTTAGGGATGAGAACTACTATATACACACATTATAAGCAAAAGTTTTACGCGCATTTGTTCTCTCCAGTTATATAGATGCATATTTATGGGTGCATGAAGGGTAAAAAAACCATGTATCAACAGAAATCGTAAGTTTCAACTAGAGAAAAGGCATATCCACTAAACTCAGTGAGAGTAGAACTTATGCAAGGACGTGGAAGAAAAAAATGGACGTGGAAGTAGAACTTATGCAAGGACGTGGAAGAAAAAAATGGAATGCAACAAATTATGACAAAAATACAAGAACTAATTCTTCAAAATGTATCACAGATATGTACTAACTCTCATTGGATGCACCGCATATCTTGGAGGTAGCCCCTGAAATCAACATTTTAACAGGGAGAAAAGTTAGCAATCTGAGGCAATTACCTGGCATGAACTACGAGATTACATACCAAAAAAAGGATTGAATAATGTGTTTACATAAGTGAAGCAAAAGGACAGAAAAAACCATAAGATTATATAAAAAATAATACATCATGCAGAGAACATACCTCTGCCATTTCGATTGCTGTGACACCAAGAGCCCAAACATCTACCTGAAAATGTTTATGGAGTACCACGTTACTTTGGACATGAGAAAAAGGCAACTCTTATCCAATCTGAACAAATGACATATCATAATTGAAAGAAAAATTATAAAAATGAGTAAACAACAAAAGTTATAATGTCTCAAATTTAAGGTCAATTATATGGATTTTTGCAACCCTTGAACTCTTGTGGCAATACCTTGTAAACAAAATGGTTCTTTTAGGTCTCCCTATCTTCTCCACACCAGTAATCTTAGTTTGGTTGACCTACATACAAACATACATACATACACACACACACGTATATATATTTGTTGTACCACCCGAAATGGTATGGTATGGGCGGTACTTACCGAGCCTTTGGCAACCAATAAAAGCTTCTAAAGATGGAAATGACTTACAAGTGCAATAAGGAACAAGAATGTTAAGTCATGAAGTAACCCCATTATGTGTTTGTAACAAACACATTTTATTTTAATTCCATTTTATGAGTCTCTAAAAGTAATTTAGATAAGGTTCTTCAAATTTCATGCATAGCTAAATAATGTTTACTATGTATTCTATTATAAAAAATAAGAATGTCTCTCCTAAGCTAGGACTAGAATTGTCCAATCAGCCCAACATCTTGTAGTTCCAAATCTTCAGATGCTACAAGAAAGGGAATACAAAAATTTCATAACTTGAGCTTCACTAAAACAAACAATGTCAACTTTATGAACATGCCAGCACTAGTACTGCCAAGACAAGATCCATTCAATAGAATAAAATTTTCAAGTTGATAGCAATCACCACTCAATGGACACATGAGAATCTAAAGCAAAGAATAAATTTCTCCTTTATGGCTAAGGACTCTTTCCCAACCCAAGATTTTTTATCAACAAATTATAACCAAATTCTTAATGTGAGAGCTAAATGCTATATCTTGTATTGAAACAACTCTCTCTGTTATGGACATTGTAGACACATCATGCGACTACCTGTGAATTTGTAAAATATATAAAGACAGAAGTTTTTAATGACATTTGAAGGACTTTCACATCACACACGAGCATAAAATACCTAGGAAGGTTTGGGTAAAAGAAATAAAAATTAAGTTACCTTTCCATCATAACGACTTTCTTGAATAACTTCTGGAGCCATCCAATGTGGAGTGCCAATAATCTGAAAATGACAGGCAAAGACATTACGTAAAACTAAGGAATTTTTATGTTGTGTGCAGCATGAAGATTTTCTTCACTCTAGATTAATTGAATTGCATTAAACAAGAAACAAATACAGAGGGTACATAACCTTATTGCAAAATAATATGAATGGGTCGGGAATATGAATATCACAGGATCTTTAGGCATCAGAAGTAGCTTCATGTGTTTGAAGTTTTGTTTACTATTTAAAATGCTTGATGTGAAATGACAGATGAAAGAAGGGTCACAAAACAGGCTGTAAATTAAATAAATGGCAAATGGGAAATAACAGTAGCCCTGAGTACTGCTTCAAGTTAGAGAGAAAATTACTACACTATGACATTTTTCCTGAGGATAACAATCCTAACCCATTTTGGATAATTTATTGCAAGTTCCTATTCAGATGGGCTGGATAAACTTTTCCCTTCTCTGAGAGAATGCTTCAGATACCAATTAGATTAGTTTAGCTCCAATATTTGATAGAATACTAGATTGTCAAAAATAAGGGGGAAAATGGGGGAAAGACATTGATGAAAGAAACCTGAAACCTTAGAGAAAGCTCCACATTCTAATTTTGACATTTGGGAATAAATCTTACATATTCAGTTAATGAAGTGTTTTACAAGGACAAATACTAGAGAATGCAAATATCTAATAGGAACTACAAAAATACAAAACAGAGTATATTAATAAACAATGGAAGTAAATATTACTGTAAAGTGTTTCAAGTATTCAACCAGTTTGAAAGCAAACATCCATGTCTAGCAAAGACAATGTACCGTGTTGCGTTTTGACATCGTTCTTGTAAGTTGGGCAGCAACACCAAAATCACCTGTTCAGGTAACACAAGGATGATGATACAACAACAAAGTTAGGACAGAACACAAGTTTCAGGTGAAAAAAATGCTAATTCCACTGTAGAAAATATATAAACAGCATAAAGAACTATAGTCGTCATTGTGCACATGCACTGTTCTTCTCCATGTTGCATGAGAATATAAAAGGACATAAAGAACTATAGTTGTCATTGTGCATCTTTTTACTCCATGTTGCATGAGTAATCTTGTCTGGAAAGTGCTCACCCAACTTTACCTCTCCCTGCTCCGTAAGCAAAATATTGCCACCCTTAATGTCCCTATGGACCTTAAAAATTGAGTGTAAATATGAAAGCCCCTACATCAAAAAAATTGAAAAATCAAATTATAAAAAAATAAAGAATTCAAAAATAACCAAATAATCACATAAAAAATAGCATGCAAAAGCCTAATTCAAAAGTATCGAATAATTTAGTTCTTCTACTTAGATTAAAGAAGATTTTCATGCATGATTAGCTAATATTGATAAATTGATCACTCTTTATTCCTTTTCCAACAATATACCATAATATGCCACATTGTTCCAATATAATGTACACATATGGCATTGGGATTCCTGGGCCAATGGACTTATCAGGCTTGATTATCATGACTGTTATGGATGAATGAGTCCCATAAGAAAGGGTAATTTATGGACATTGCAAGAGACACATAATGGTGTGAAGCCACCACAAAGAAATGGGCTTTGAGGAGGATGTCAAGCCTTTAGTAGAAAAAAATTGTACACAGGCATGATGTGCTTAGCATCTTTATTAATGCAGTTTAAGGCTAATTATGGGTAAAAATAATCTCCCAACTCGTTTGCTAAGATTAATGAACCAAATCTGTGTCTAATTCTAAAGCTCAATTTTAAAACAAGCAAAACGATAAGACTCGGTCCATTTGGACTATGAGCTGATAGGATTCGACCTGGTCCCTTGAGTTGGTTAACCCCTGCCACTTCCACATGTGACTCAACCTGTCTAATTCTCTGATTCACTTTATGCTCTTATATGATTTCAATTGGCCAAGCCTGCCTTCTCCATGCTACAGTTCATTCTTCCAAGTTGATGTTGACTTTTCTTTACAACATTGCAAGGATCAATCTACATTTGCTAGTAATCATGCATAAAGGGATAATTTGTCTCCATTTGTTAAGACAAAATAAGAATTGCCTATGAAATAAAAGGAAATGGAGAAAAGCACAACCAGCCATCTTATGAGGAACCTAACAAAAGCAAATGACTTTAGAATATATGTCTGCCAAGATGCACAATTTATTTCTAATTTTTTTCACAAACAATAGGATTCGTATTGAAGGATTCTCGTGTATTGACAGTTTAAAGTCCAACAGTGATTAGCATTGGTATGTTACAGCAAAGGCATTGTTGTCTCATCAATAAGGAGTTATATTTTATCAAGATAAATAAAAAAAGTTGTTCATGATGGAGAGCTGGCAGCAGCAAGTGCAAAACGTAACTAACTGCTTCTGTGTATTTCATGAGAATATGACATAGTGATCTCCAACATTTGCCTTGATGATAGAAGAAAATTTTCATCCAGTATTTAATTCTTAAGTTTCTCAAAGAAAATAAATTTAGATGAAAAACTAGTAGTCTGACAAATGCCAAATGACAAAGTTTTGATACCTTTAAAGCTTCTCGACATATATATGCGATTTGGTTCTCATCTAGAGGCTCCTCTGTAGTATTCATCAAATCAGCAATGCTTCCTCCACCACAATATTCCATTATTATCTGCCAAATGCAAATTAAAAGAATGATGGACACCAAACACACTAATCACTTAAAAAGTACAGGAAAAAACTATAATTTACTAGCATTAAAATGTCAAGAAAAAAATGATAATCTGAATTTCACTTTTTAAGATCAACACTATCCATCTTTTCCCTATCAATGTGTCGCTAGATATGTGGATCACAAAGTTGATAAATAAACAACTTTTTAAGAAAGCTCTAATTTCAGATACAAAGTAAAATCGAACCAATTTGCAAGTATTGCACTGTAAGTTACACAAACATCGCATCATGGAACACATAACACTAGAAGTTGCAGTGAGTACCAGTAAATAGTTCCCAAGCAGATAAAACTGGTCAGTCTATATTTTTCAAACATTTCTTTTATTTTTTAAGAGAATTTAGTCACTGAAGGCATAAATAAGTTCTGAAGAATATAGAGCATTCACTGAGTGGCCTGAGATATTACATTAGGTTGAACTTGCAACCAGGACAAAAGCCCACATAAAGATAGCATGCTAGTTATATGAATCACTCTAGTTCGTATGCCACAAGCCACATTTCTTCTAGAAAAAATAGGACAATATGTGAAAAAATGGCCACTAGTACATTTAAGTAATCTTCACGGGACCTGTATGAGTAAAGTTGCATATTTATAGTACATGACAAGCAAAGATTATTTGTATTAGTGTTACTGCTTTGTGAAGCATGTGAAGATCATTTGACATACCCATAGGTATTCCTCTCCCTGGTAGCTCCCAAAATAGCGGACAACATTTGGATGACTACATTGCTGCAGCATTTCAATTTCTCCACGGATATCTTCATAACCCTCTTCCTGATCAAGATATTTATATATAAACAAAGTTTTCATTGAAAGGCAACTAAGCATTCACAATCTATTTGCAATGAATTGATCTTTTCCAAGATTTCTTGTAACAATGAAACTAGTAACCATTTGATTAACTTAGTATGGAAATAAGCTCAAGATATCTGTAAATATAAATATTCGTATAAATTCAGCAGAGAGCTAGAAATGTAGATACAAGTTCTTGTGAGATATCTGTATTTCCAATTGTCAAATTTTCCTAATAATTGTATTTACCACATGGTTTTCAATGTTGGATGATTTTGGCTGCCTTCTGCTATAATCTAAACAAGAACGGGATGCATTATTACCAAGTATGGTTGTTTGACTTGTATTTGAAGTTTTCAACAAACTTATTTGCCTCAAGTGTAATATATATATATATATATATATATATATATATAAGAATATAAAATAGTATAGTATAAAAAAAATTGTATAAAATTCAGTAGATAAATCAACATAAAGGAAATATTCAATATTACTTTAGTATGAGGCATATACTGGGGTGGTAATTCTAAAATGTTTCTTCCTAAAACATAATATATAAATTTTCTCATGGAATTTATTTATTTCAAACATTTTTACTCTTTTATACTTTAAGATATGATGCTCAGTAATGGTCCCTGATTTCTGCCATATCTGTGCTTCGGCTGTGTCAACATAAGGCCTTACAATGATATACTACTTAGGTGAACCTAAAGAACCAACAGATTTATCAAGTAGCACGGAGAAAAGGATATACCCCTTCGGTCAAGGATATCACTTTGACTGCAACAAGCTCTGAAGTCTTTAAATCCCTAGCTTTGTACACTGCACCATAAGAACCTTTGCCTGTCCATGCCCAATTGCAAAGCTAATCAAAACCAGTAAAAAGCAGACCATTTATCAACGAAACACTTGAATATTTGATTTCTTCAAACAGGAAGACTAGTAGTAAGTTCTCTGGTACCTTAGGATGCCTTAATTAAGGCAACCCATAACTTGAATGATGACCGACCACTGACCAACCCTTTCCTAAGCATGTCCAAGAGGAAACATTTGCCAAGCAAGATTGAGAAACCATAGAACAACCAATTTCTAGAACGAGTATATCCTTCAAAGTAGTTCCAACAACCATTGGCTACAAGAATTTTAAGCTCAAGAGAAGCCAATGAAGGCATCTATTTCCACTGTACCATCCTAAAGCTTATTGTCTCCAGAAAAACATCACTTTCTTGAAAGCCATTTGCAAAAGAAGAGGTACTCAGGTTGCAGCGCTTACCTAGCTCATGGAGCAATTCGTACTTGGATGAAGGATCCTCCCTGGCAACGCTATCAGGCACCGAACTCACGGAAGCCTTCCTCCTCTGGGACTGCTGCTGCTGATGTTGCTGCATCCCCTCCTCCCATTGGGATTGTCTAAAGCCTCCTCCCTCCCCCATTCTCAATTCCTCCACCGCCCCGCTCGTAAACGGTGACCCAAACCCACCTCCACCGCCGCCCGTCCTGCGGACGACGGTCCCCGACACGGACTCGCTCAGGCTCGACTCCCCCGACGTAGAACGGATCAAGAACGTGGAGTAAGGATCGTCCTGTTCGCCCCCCCTGCTCCTAGGGCTGGCACGTTTCAGATCCAAGAACGGTGACCGGAGGGTGCGGCGGGCGGTGGGGGAGGGAGACGGCCGCGCATCGCGCTTCACGATGAATGTGCCAGAGAAATCGCCGCCTTCGTCCTCGTCGTCGTCGTCGACGGCGGCGCCGAAGTCCTTGGGAACGCGTTGGAGGAGGGGAGGGAGGGAAGAGGCTTCCTCCTCTTCGTCGTCGTCCGCGGCGGCGGCATCCGGTTCGGATCCGCCGTCGTCGTCTCCATGGATAACTACGGTGGAGTAAAGATCGGAGCGCCGACCGTGGCGGCCGCGGGAGGACGAAGACGACGCCCTCGGGGAGAACGCCATGGGCGAAGGAGCGAGAACGAGAGCGACTTGGGCTCGACGAGTCCCGACTCGGGCCGACGACTTAAGGAGCAGCTTTTGACGGGTAGCTTCTGGGTTAACTTGGGCCACTTTTGGTTTGAGCTCGAGATTAGATGGATTTGGGTCCAATTCGAGTCCGTCATTTGGGCTGCCACTAACTAAAATTTGATTTTTAACGTCTGGTAAGACACTATGAATCAATTGATTGGATCATTTGCTTGATAAAAGATATCAAACATAAATGCAAGCAGATATATATATATACATATATAGGGCTTAATTCCAAGGTTGTGAGGCTATTTTCGATATTTATTTTGATTACTAACCATGGAGGACTAATTACTGTATAGTATATACTTATACAAAATTTAAATATGATTTATTGATCATCTAATCCACTCGTCCCATCAGCGAGCAGCCATCCAAGATTTCTATCTGATAACATATTTTTATTTGTATGAATCCGTATAATATATTCCAATTTGCCCATGAAATAGTGTTATAGATGGCCAAAATTGATGGACCTGTCGATCTTGACATAGCATAGCGTTCTAGATGGTCAAAGTATATATATATATATATATATTGTGTGTGCGAAGAAAGACCTGTTATTTCGAGTCTTGGCGATTGAATCAGCATCACGAGTTTAGAAAAGATTGATGTGACAGAATTTTGTGTTCATCTTCCTTCTCAATTTTGTTTTGCTCTCATGAATTAGGTGAGTACTGAGAAAATTGACCGATGACTTCATTGCACCCACAGCCAACTCTCTCGTTGACCTCTGTTTTTTCCGGGAGTCGATGCTCTTGAAGCTTCCTTTCCGATGCGGTTTGATGTAATCATCTGTTAGAGACGAAAGAAAGCCGAGGAGCAAATTGCAGGCGAGGGGGGCATCGAAATCGAAGTGGATTCTTCTGGGTTCGTGATTCCCCAAAAACAAATAATAATTTCGAAAAAAGAATACAGGATTTGATCCTTACCTCTTACTTGCGCACCGCCATCCTATCCTGATGGTCAATGTTTTAAGGGAACAAATAAATGATTGAATTTACCATCAAAAACACCCAACAATTTTATTATCGATTTTTTTTTGTATTTTGTTGAAAAATATATATATATTTTTAAATATACCATGTGATTCACCCACCAGCGTAACAAAATTTACAGACCCACCTAATTTACCAAATTCTTATTTTACATTTGATCAAATACTCACTTTTTCTTAATTATATTTTTTAGTTTAATCTTTTTTTTATTTGGTTCCTCTATTTTTTTATAATACCTAAAATATCCTTCATCCCGTTGTGTCGATTTCACCCGCTCTTCCTTCACCAATTCCATCAAACTCTCGACTCTACCATTGCTCTCATTTATTTTTATTTTATGTACTTTTTAAAATTTTTCTCACCCACACCTATCTCCATCGCTCTCAGCTTCGTCGTTTTTATAGGAGGAAATCCGAGAAAAAATATGCGAGAGAGCGATAGTATAACTATGGAAAAGAAGATAGGGGAGAGGGATAATGGGGTCCTCCTAGGACGAAGATAAGATCTTATGAAGTGAAGAAAAAGACTAGATGAGTCGGTAGCATGATAAAATGATGACGGATGAGAGAGATGATAAGCTTAACGAAATAGATATGAAGCATTATAAGACGATAAATACAGTGAGATATCTCGGCTGAAAACGTTCTAGCGAATATTATGAGTATTGTAAAAAATAAAGATCTCAAACGAGAAAATTAAATTTTTTTGAAAAACTAAAAAAAGAAAAATCGCCCAAACACTTTGACGAAAACAATTGGAAATCAAAGATAATAATCTTGTCTCTAGTCGGGTGTCCTTTACAACAAAGACTTGCACATGACTCCGTGGTCTTCGCGCATCCCTCTCGCTGCCCCGCTTCCTTATTGGCCGTCAGGTGTGTCTCCCTCAGATACGACCTATATGTTCTGCGGTGGATCCTTCCGCACCACCAATCCCAGCCTTCCGAGTACAACAATATATATGTACATATATTATACAAACGGCCATAGTGTGGATGCAAGCCACGCATTTTGCTTCCTTCTCCCTCGCCCAAGTTTTTCTTCAGCCGTCTCGGAGTTCCACATGTTCCCTATTCTCCACAGAGTCTAAGACAACCTCATCCTGTTCGGATCCCTATATATCCCGGAGACCACTAGCCCGGCTGCTCTCTCCTGTTGTCCCTTTGCTCGGTACTCTTATTCGACGGGGCGAGCCCGGCGCCCGGTCCGTGGAATCTTGGACGAATACCTGGTGACCGAGGTTCGCTAAACCTGATCGTCCCCGGTTCCTCTCTGCGATCTTGGTTCCCAAAAACACAGGGAGAAGGTCTCCATGGGAAAGAACATGAGGATCAAGACCGCGTCGAGTAACAGGACCCCGCTGCTGGACCACGAGGTACCGCAGACGGCGTGGTCTCCCCTTTTTTGGGTGTTATCTTGGTTGTCTGCCCGATGTTATCTCCTTTCTCGGTGGGCTTTGGGTGTTGAATTCAGTTTGTTATGTTCTTTTTCTTTGCTTACAGCGTTACGACGTTTGTTTTGGTGTTCATTTATGTCTGGTTTGGATTTCAAATTACCTGAAAGATCGTCTGTTTGCGCGCACCCTTTGCTTTGAACATTTATGACATTTTTGTGTTCTGAATTGACAATCTTTATTGCGTGAATCATTTGGTTAGATGTTTATATTGTGGATTTGCAATAATCCAATAAGATTGGCTATTAATTGTATCAGACCTGCAGCTTGTGATGCAGAGAATCTTGGTTTTCCAGATTCGATAAAGCATTTTAAGGTTTTTGACAACATTTAATTTGGCAATCTTGAGGGCCTTGGTATCATGGTTGATTGTATCCGCATCTTTCCTACGATGATTCTATGTAGACTTCGTATGTTTTATACAGGATTTCAAATTTAAGAAACTAAATTACAAAAGAAGTTCAACAAGTGGGAATGAGAAATTTCATTATTCACTTGTGTTAGACCTGCATTTTTGGGACTTCTTATTTGTTTACAGTTTGCAATGCATTTATTGATGTCGTTGTCTTTCTAAGCCTCCTTATCTGCTGTCAATCCATCTAATAGTTCCATTTAGAAAACAATAGTCATTTTACATTAGGATCTTTCTTAGGAATGACGTGATTGAAGGGTTTTTAGCTAATGCTGGATTTTTTTGAACTTAGGAATCCTCAAGCCGTGCTTTGTCCGACCTTGAACATGGTGATACAGTTCAGGTAACTTAGGTGCACTATTTCCTTTCTTTCATTGTTTCACCTACATTACCTTTGATTTCTCTCAAATGATACTGACAAGATTGCTTTGTGAACATCAGCCAGCCAATGTCACTTTCTCTAGAGTTTTACACTTGGTAAGCAATGATATCCTTTCCTAATTACTTTAAAGCTGAACAGATGTTGAGTTTATTGACATGCTGTTCTTTTGTAGGCGAAACCTGATGCAGGGAAACTTGTTCTTGCTACTGTAGCATTGTTGATAGCGTCTACAACAAATATCCTAATTGTATGTATTCATTAACCTTTCTTCCCAAAGTTTGTCCATTGGTCATTCTCCATATATCCCTGAACTTCTTGGAAAAGAGAGCAAGATGACATGATGGCCTTTGTATTTGTGAAAGCTTAATAGTAGATTCACTAGGTCTTTTGAAAGGTTTATAATCATCAAAATACCTTCTCCAACATGGTTAAGGTGAAAAATAAAAGGAAGAGACTATAAAGGCAAGTTGTACTGTTGCAGAGTTGTGATTAATGCTGCTTATAATGATATTTGCAATTTGTTATCAACTTATGATATTCCTTTTTCCAAATATCTTCAATCAAACCACTTAATTGTTTCCAAATGGATCTTTATACAGAGCATTTATTTCTGTATTTTATGTAAGACAGTGGTTAGCTTAATGAAATATGAAACGAATTTTGCAACTTGTACATGGTTCAGTCTGTTGAATAGAGGAGCAGATGTTAGTGGTAGAATAAGCAATCAGAGTTGTCTTCAGGGTAGAGGCTTGAGCTCTTGGTGGATCCATTCCAGAATGAGAAAAGCTTGGTCTACGATGATGTGCATGCAACAAGAGATGCCTTGAACACATCAGAGCTGTAGCAATCACCCAGAGCAAAGCATGAAAGATGGAGGAGTAAGATATTAGACTTGTTCTTCTCAAGCACAAAGGACTGCTAATTGCCTACTGACTAGTCCCTGTTTCTCAAGCACAAAGGATTAGACCCTTTTTTCAAGAGAAACACCAACATCTCTGTTTCTCAATCATAGCCAACCTACAGAAATTTCCACCACAGTTAGCTATAACTGCTAATTGACTAGGAGAGAATAGTGGGCTATGCTAAATTTACGGAAAGCCTTAGCACCATGTTAAGATTGCTCCTCTCTGATCAAGGATACTAAGATTGAATCACAAAAACAACCTTTCTAGTTATAAGGGTAAAATTGCATGGTTTGGCCTTTCCTAGATCCTTACATTTGGAGGGAGCTGGGTCATCCTTTTTCTTGTGGGTCTACTAAATTAGATTAATTCAAGGAATGAAAGTGTAGACCACTGATGACAAACCTTCCAAATAAAAATTGTAACACAACACACATGTAAAGGCATTTAAATTAATTCAATAAACATGATAAAAGGGCACAAAAATTTAAAACTACACAACTTTGAAAAATTCAAATTAATTTGAAATTTCTGTGACATTTTTGAATGAAAAGAAGTCAAGGATGAAGCTTAATTCTCAGGGCCTAGGTCACTAAAGAAACAGCAAATTGTCATTCGGCAAATGATGAGGATTAACTGGACATCAAAAGAAAACCAAAGTTACTTTTTCATTAATTTGTGGATTTATAGGTGAAGTTTCAAATACATATATACATTTTATATGTTTTGTGTATCTATTTATAAAGACAACAATATATAGTTCTATGCGAATAATAATGTCTAAACTTTAGAGACTAGATACTATATATTGTGTAGATATGTCATATGTGTGTATAGCAGCAATGATTTATTGCTTTTGTAGAGTAAGTTTTATAAAATCTGAAAATTTAGTTCTTTGTATGATCTTGATTCAAATTGTGCTCTGCTCAAAGACCTAAGCATCACTTGTCGTGCATGTCCCACTCAACATATATCACGGTACATACTAGGTAAGAACATGCTATTATATGTTGTCATTACCAAGCATGTTCTTTGGTTTGTCATTCTATGGCAAATGTCATAGTTTGCCACATGACAACATATTCTATGTATCTCTATTACTTAGATAAAAAGTAGCCAAATAGGAAAAGAAAAGAAACAAGACAAATCTTTACTTAATTAATAGTTCTAAGGATTGATTAGAGTGCCATCTCCACAATGAATTTAATCTTGAATGGTCTATAATCTCATATTAAATCTATCTATAAAAAAGTTTATAAGGTAGTATATCATTCAAATATCATGAAACAAGAAGGATTATTTGCCAAAATAAATATGAAAGTACTTCTTTCTCCAGAAAAGAAAGAATGGATTCTAATGAATGTAGGTTTCTTAATCGTGTAAATTTTTTTATAATTTTTACTTTTTCTTCTTATACTAAGGGTCTATTTAAAGCAGGAAAGAGATTGTAACATAAAATTTTAGGGAATGAATAAATGATTTTTTTTTCTCATAATACATGTGAATTGCACATGCTCACATTCCTAGTAGTGACTCCTATAGTCTATAGCTAGAGCGAGTCTAATACTTATTCTAAAATTTTTCGATGATGTGTTGCCATTGTTCATGTGCAAGACACATGATGGGATGGGTCTGGTATTCTTTCTTTACCTCTCTCTTTTTTCTTCCAGCATTGTTATCCCAATGTATGTACATTTTCTATGCCCTCCATGCGTGAGCTATCATGTTGTGCTGGAGCAATTGTCTTGCTTTGGATTTCGTATTAGGGCATGTTGTCCTATGCCATTTTGGTTTCAGAGCTTATGTCTCCATCACGTATTGCATACACTTGTTCCTTGGGCTTCTTCACCTGTGGCACAGTGGATGACATGTTGGCAGCATCTAGATTCTTGGCCTTTGATCAATTAATCCTCTGTTATAATATCCTTCATTCCTTCTAAAATCAAAGGCTGTGGGGAAAATAGAATGGAAGAAAAAGCAATTTCATTGAATGCTTACCAAAAAATAACCATAAGTGGAATTCTATTTTTTTACAATTTTTTTATGAAAGACATATCATGCTTTATTCCGAATTTTTTTTTATGTTGCAGCCTAAATTTGGTGGGAAGATAATAGACATCGTATCAAGAGGGATCCAAGCGCCTGACCAGAAAGCTGAAGCTTTAGATGCTGTTAAAAATACCGTGCTGGAGATCATGGTGATTGTTGTCGTAGGGTATGTGTAACTGTTCTCAAATCTTTAATTTCTTATGCTTATTGTGGATGCATATCATGAACTGAAAGTTCTGGTGGTGATCGCTACATATTATATTAGCCTTTTCTTTTCTTTTATGTTTAGAAGTCTATGTAACTCATTCTAACACAAATTTTTGTTTGCTGACTTCTTCAATTCTTTTTTATGGACCTTAGAAGTGTTGATAAAGCTGAAATGTTGAAACATATATGTTAACTGCTAAATGATCATTTTGATTTTATCTTTTAGTTCAATATGTACTGCTTTGCGAGCATGGATGTTCAATTCTGCCAGTGAAAGGGTAGTTGCTCGATTGAGAAAAGACTTGTTTAGTCATCTTATGAACCAAGTGAGTAACAATTGTCTGTTCATATCATGTATAATGCTATACCCATCAAATGAATATTTGAGTGATCTTTTGATTTTGTTATGCTAGGAAATAGCCTTCTATGATGTAACTCGAACTGGGGAACTTCTAAGCAGATTATCTGAAGACACACAAATTATAAAAAATGCTGCAACAACCAATTTGTCAGAGGCTTTGCGTAGTCTTACCACCACATTTATTGGTCTCGGTTTTATGTTCTCCACATCATGGAAATTAACACGTAAGTTCTTTAAATGCTTGATAAATGATAATTAAGAATCGCTGCTTCTTACTTAATAATCACATCATAATTTCTTATCATAATAATTGCAATTGATTAATTTATAAAGTCACTTTTTCTTTAATATTCCTCTTATCAGTAGCAAGAAATAAACAGCTATAGACATATTCATACGTCATTAATGATGAAAGCCATAGTAATTTTATCATAAACTGCATGCTATAGACAAAAAAAAAAGAAATAAACAGCTAAGGTATCAAGGAACTATAAAAGTGTCAATTGTATTCTGTGATTTAAATAGCAAAAAATTTCAATTTGCATAAGAAAACTTTTCTGTTTAAAGACTATTCAAAAGAACCATACAAAATTTCAAGATTCTTGCCTGTCACATGGAAGGCTCTATTGTCTTGCAGAAGTTGCAAGCTTCAGCAGCAAAGACAATGGAATCCTGTATATGGATTTCAACTTCTACATATATCTTTATTACTCATGCTACTAGCATCTTGCGATTGTTCCTGATAGGATTGCTACTTGTCATGGAGCAGTTCTGTTTGATTAGGAAAATTGTTCAGCAAGAAATGATACAATAAATCTCGTTTAGACTCTAGCATTCACTTATTAACTGTTTTCCTAATGAATATTGTGTTAGATTTTTCTCTATAATTTCATATTTGTTCTTTACATCTTCACAAATTTCTTATGAAATCTCTTATCTGTTCTTGACAACTGTTATTCTTTAATTTTAATGAGGTAAATCTTATAGTTCTTTGCATGAATATAAAATCTAATGATATCTTCTTGGAGCAGTTCTGGCACTTGTTATTGTTCCTGTTGTCTCTGTCGCTGTCCGAATGTTTGGGCGTTATCTTCGTGAACTTTCCCACAAGACTCAAGCTGCAGCAGCTGTTGCAGCATCAATTGCTGAGGTTTGTTGGATCCTTATAACTGGTTCTTTAGGTAATTGTAGTAAAAGAAGTCATGATTCTATTAAAACCTCCTTTTTTCCTAAGTTTCCATGAGAGACTGCATCCAGGTTTACAATTGATTCTTTTGAGTAATGGTGGTAAACAAGTCATGATTTTATTAAAATCACCTTTGCCCTGAAGCTTCCTTGAGAGATTGTTGGTATCTGAAGCAAGTCATATATCCTGTTTCTGCGTCGATATTTTCATAAAATTAAATAAAAAGGCATAAAAATGATAAATAACCTAAATCTCTTTCCATTTACTTGAGTTTGTAATGCTATGTGGTTTGATTATTTTTACTATACTTTTTATTGTTCTCAAACAAATTCACATCTGATGATCATTACTTTTATTTGTTATGGTTGAATTATGATTATAACTTATAATACTATACAATGATATGGTAAAAGCTGACATGGATTTTTTAAAAAATAAAAGTGGATTTCTCCACCATAATTCTGTTTATGAAAGTGGATATGACGTTTAGAACTTTAGATAGTATTTTTCATATGACACTATGGGTTTGCTTCTGTCAATCTGTCTATTTGTTTCATTCACTTTATCTGGTCTTTGACAAACAAAACCATAAAATCTAAAAATTGAATGTCCAATTCAGGAATCTTTTGGAGCCATTCGCACTGTGAGGTCCTTCGCTCAAGAAGATTATGAAATATCACGCTATTCTGTAAAAGTAGATGAAACTTTGAAGCTTGGACTCAACCAGGCTGTAAGATTCTTTTCTTTGCTTTATTTCTTAATAGTATGAAAGTGATATTGTATTCCTAAATAATGAATTTTGCACACCTTGCCAGAAAGTTGTTGGTCTCTTTTCTGGAGGACTGAATGCAGCATCAACATTATCAGTCGTTATTGTAGTTATATATGGAGCTAACCTAACCATAAATGGATCTATGACAACTGGTGCTCTTACATCTTTCATTCTTTATAGTCTTACAGGTACTCCTTGAAGGTCTTACATTTATTTTAAAAAAGAATTAATAGTTCTGAGAAGGATCTGATAATTTTTTGCTATTTTTAATCCATTTATAACTTATGCATTTTTGTTCTGTTATCCAGGAACTGATTAACCCATCATTCCTAATTAATCTGTAAATTTTTCCCTACTTTTAGGGAAGAAAGTAAATCTCTCAACTTGAAAACTTCTCATGCATGACAAAATACAAGTGGCAAAACTGATTCCTATTAGATCTCAGCCATCAAATAAATATAAAATGGATGGCTAGAAAATTTTGCTTTTATTAAGCATCTGTATTACTTGAGAACCTTTGGGAAAGTTTTATCTATTCTTGCCCACCTGCAGTTGGTTCGTCAGTATCTGCCCTATCAGGATTATACACAACAGCAATGAAAGCTGCCGGTGCAAGCAGAAGAGTATTTCAGCTTCTGGATCGTGTTTCCTCTATGCCAAAATCTGGGGACTTGTGCCCCCTCAGGTCAGTTGTAGATGTTGAAAACATCTTTGTATCATACTTGAAGCAAGTTTGATAACTATTCTTGTGATAACGATATGACTTTTCGGACAGTGAGCAAGATGGAGATGTTGAGATAGATGATGTCTGGTTTGCTTATCCTTCTCGTCCGACTCATATGGTGCTTAAGGTATGATCAAAGTTGTATTTTTAACACAATTTAAATTAATTCTTAGTTTAGTTGTTTATTCTAATTTAACCTCGATTTCAATTTTACCTATCTAGTTAACTATCAGCAGGTTCATTAAAATAGAAATATATAACTAATATGTTGTTTGTTTGGTAAAGTTTGTAAATATGTATTGCAAGCAAGGAGAGTGCACGCTGATCTCTGTAAAGGGTGGAGCTCCTTGCATTTCTTGACAACTAATTATGTCTGAGTGTGACACACCAACAGCCCAGGTTTCCTTCCACAAAGGATGTGTTTTTGAGTTAGTTTATAAGGCTAGAGAGAATCTACTTGGATTTAAATATTTTTGACCAATGTTCAGACTCATCAAGTTACTGGGTTAGTTAATCCATTGGGTCAAATCATGACAAGTGGTATCAAAATGGACCTAGTATTTAGCATTGTAAGGGACCAAAGTAGGAGAGAACTATCCATGAATAAGGCTTTATGAGGGGCTTAGGTTGGAATGAATTGCTCATGGATAAGGTTGAAGGCATATCATGGTTTGTGACACCAATAGGCAGGCCTCTCATGCACTATATTGGAACTATTCTAGGTTATGTTGGACCTTGAGAAGGAAGTTTAATCTAACATTGAATATGTGGCCAATTGAGTTAATTTATAGGGCTAGATTAAGTTTATTAATGTTAGCTTGGGCTTAATCATTTTGGACAACTAGTTCAAATTCATCAAGTTAATGAGTCACTTATCCGTCACGTTGGGTTATAACACTGAGTCAATATAAACTATTGTCATTGGTTAGAAACTCAGTATTATGCTAAAAGCTAAGGCAAAATTTTGTCTTTATCTGGTATAAGGAATTCTTGTAGAAGGAAAAGCCTTTTTGATGTTACTATGTTATTATAGTTACTTGAATAAACTATCAGTATAATTTTACAAGGAAAACTTGCATGTGTGCTCCTGCAAAAAAAAAAAAAAAAAATCATGTGCCCCTATGAAACTTGAAACACATCTGCCACTTAAATATTAGATTCTAGAATTTGCAGCCTAATGGTGGTATGTTGATGTGCTTTGAAATGTTATATTCTTACATAAATATATATACATGATGTACAAAATTTCTAGGGCAATATGAAAAAGCCTTGTCCTAAAATGAATTCATGACCTAATTAGTGCATTCGGACTACTTTATCTCACATTGGTAGGAACCTCATGCATTAGGCGATTCTTTTTTCCAATATGAATAAAATCTTTCAGAGTTATGTACAATTTTTCATTTTAAAATGACATCACAATTTTTTGTTGTAATGTAGACTATTATTGTTCTAATTGTGTTCAGATGCTGTTTTTTAAAATCCTAGTCAGCTGAAGCATGAGAAGGGCATCTGCATATATTATATACAAGTGGTGAAGTTTCATTAGAGGTTGAACTAAACCTGGGACTTTTCACAATTTGCAGGGTATTCAACTAAAGTTGAGGCCTGGTTCAAAGGTTGCACTAGTTGGGCCAAGCGGTGGTGGAAAAGTAATTTTCTGATAAGCACTAAATTTTAGATGTTTCTCTACCTATTTGTTTAACCCTGCCATTTGAGGTAGGTTGCTCGAGTCTTTTACTACCTGGATTGTGTGACATTTCTAATCATGCAAATTACATTCCTGATGCAGACTACAATAGCAAATTTAATTGAACGGTTCTATGACCCTCTTAAGGGAAAGATCTTACTAAATGGTGTTTCATTGGTCGATATATCACATCGCTATCTCCACAGACAGGTAATTATTATTTACCATTGATAGATAGCCTGAAAATGTACAGATGTTTGTGATATCAAATACATAAGCGATATAGCAGATTTTAGTCATGCAAACCAATTCTAGCATATGGCAGATGATGGCCATTTCAATGATTGAAATGTGTTTGTTATTAGTTTATGGCTATTCCTTATGTGATCTGTAGTAAACTTAAACATTTTTATAAGATTAATGACAGTGTCTCTGAATTTCTATCAGTTAGTTCTTCTTTTGAGTTCATTAGACTTACTACCTCCCATTTTTTGTATCAGAAAGAATAGTTAATAAACTGGGAGTCTATGATTTACAAGTCTATGTAACTACAGCAGTATTTTGTGTTTTCATAATCAATCACACAAATGAGAAGGGATTAAATAAAAGAAGTTCTAGCATTTTTGGTTAGTGTGCTTTATAAACTATAACACATGCCATTCATGTAATAATACCTAATTCAGTTATCAGAAGAAAACTAAGAATTTTTATTTATGAATGATAATTTTAATGGATACGTATTGGATGAGAATTTATTGTATATGTTTTCACCATTAGTTACCAAATTGCAGGTTAGCATAGTTAGTCAAGAACCTGTTCTCTTCAATTGTTCTATTGAAGAAAATATTGCTTATGGTTACGATGGAAAAGCCACTAGCAGTGAGATAGAAAATGTTGCTGTAAGTTTTTATTCTTGGGCCAACTATCTTTTCAAGTGTTGTAAGTTGCTAACTAAAGCTTTTTTGCTGAAATGACAGAAAATGGCAAATGCACATGAGTTCATTTCCAATTTTCCTGATAAATATCAGACAGTTGTTGGTGAACGAGGCATAAGGCTCTCTGGAGGCCAGAAACAGAGAGTTGCCATAGCAAGAGCCTTACTGATGAACCCACGAGTTCTTCTGTTGGATGAGGCCACAAGTGCTTTAGATGCTGAGAGTGAATATCTAGTGCAGGTAGATCATACGAACTGCCTCTCTTCCATCTTTCTTCCAAGTTTTCTTATAAAATGATCAGAACAACCTTTGTTCCATTTGAAGAAATTTCTTTCTTTCCTGCATGGGCCTCACAGTAAGCCCCAGTACAGAAATTTCTGTTGACCATGGTTTCTGGATTCATCAAAGAATCCAGTGGCAGAAATCTAGCTCGAGATTGATAAGTACAAACTTTGTCAAATAATTTTTCAAACTGGTGCAGGACGCAATGGATTCTCTAATGAAAGGAAGGACCGTTCTTGTGATAGCTCACAGGCTCTCGACCGTTAAAACCGCAGACACAGTTGCCGTCATATCTGATGGTCAGATAGCTGAGAGAGGTACTCATGATGAGCTTCTTAGCAAAAATGGCATTTATACTGCACTAGTGAAGAGGCAATTGCAAGGACCACGATTTGACGATGAGACAGGTGACAAATCGAATGGAACCCAGGGCTGATTTTGCCCCATTTAGATCGCAAGCAATGCCAACAGTGCATCGCTGAAGATTCAGTCTTGCTTATCTTTATGTAATGTTGGTGATGATGATGACGAGGCCAATTTGTCACGGGCCGCTTTGAACTTTTGCTTTTGAAGTAACTGCAAAAAATATGGTAATCCTGGTATTCATTAACTGAGATGCTTTAATATCAGTTTGTCAGGAAGATTTGTTGTGGAGATTGTTCAATACCGTGAATGCTCCTTGGATAAATCTAATTTTGCACTTCCACTTTCAAAGTAAATTGATATTTTTTTATTTTATTTTTTAATTGTTCTAGGAATTTTTTTATCCTCTTTTTTATTTTTTGAGGTAAGGCTTTAAGAATCATTAGTTGCCACTATTTCATTGTGCTCAATATAATTGGATTGGTTATTTTAGTATATGCTTTAATGGTATTAAAAAAAAAAAAACTGTTTCCTGCATGTACTTTTTTTCTTATGTGTTTTTGACTATTGGTTCATAGGGTTATTTATTCTCATGATTATGGTTTTGTTTTCTTTAATATGCTAAATATGTTACTCATTTTTCTAAATGTGTAGATCTCTCCTTTTTCGTTTACGATTTTGTTCTGAGGTGAGGAGGAGGGGAGTCAAAACAATTTATTTTTTTCAGACACGTGAAGTTTGTTAATTTTAAATTTTTAAGGAAAATGAGTAAGAATCATTTTGGTTTATCAAAATTCTGTCTTCAAAACATGTTGGTATTTATGGGAGATCAGAAGGAACATTACAAAAAAAAAAAAAAAGTTCTTCAGATGCATATCATTAATATGAGCCTGAGGTGCTTAAGCCAATGGATGCATTACTTTTATATTTGCTTAAGATGGAAGGATTTTAGTTTTATAACATTCTAAGAGGAGGTACAGAGCATGAGTCAAATAAGAAATTAAAAAAAAAAGACAAAGGTTGAGGTAATTTCTAGTCTAATTCTCTATATGCATCTTTTGTTTTTCATATTTTATACTGTATCTTTAAATTATTTTTCTGTTGTAAAAATCTTCATCATTTTTTCTTAAGGAATAAAAAAGAAAATTAACAATACAAAACTAATCAAATATGAAGATGTAGTTTCTTTTCCTTCCTCTAGAAGTTCTTTTTATGACTCCATACTTTTTTTTTTATTTAAAACAGAAGTAAATTGGAGGATGGGTTTGAGTAGTAAGATTGTGGGCTTATGTTCAATCTCATTTCTCAAGTTCCAGGTTGTAATGATAAATAATGTCGTGAACAATTATTATTATTATTATTATTATAAAAGAAAATTAGAATTACTCTGAGATAAATAAATAAAAAACATTTAGAGTTTAACTCTAAAGATGCAGAATAACAATAATAAAGAAAAGTGGGGCTCCTCATTCCAAATATGAGTGGCACTTGGGGTTCTGGCGACAGTGTCAAGAGAGTGAACAAAAGAGTCATCTGATGGGGAGGGACACGGACACCACTCCAGAACACAACATAACTATCTTAATCCAAACGATGACAGTCGTCGATGAGTTAGCTGCCATAGTGGCCAACGCATCTCATCTTTGATATCAATCATCAGGCCACTCATTATTAATCTATGGGATCGAGCGCCATTGTTGTCCGTCTTTCCTCATTTTCTCCTCCTGTAATTTATATCCATTAATCATCTTGTCCTATTTTTTATCTAAAAAAAATGATAATTCTCTCTTCTTCTTCTTCTTCTTCTTCTTCTTCTTCTTCTTCTTCTTCTTCTTCTTCTTTTCTTGACAAAATATCGGTGCTGCGTCGGCCAAAAGTGCCCACGTTTGGCCACAGTGAAATGGAGGCCAGGTAGACACTGTCATGCGCTCTCGGACATAATGCCAATGCCTCCACCAGAATAAAGATACGACGCCAATGGCCCGAGGACTCGTTTCAAGAAAGATGGATGGATGGATGGATGGGTGGATGGCTAGGATGGAAGCTCGTCTTGGGACCATGTAAGAAAGCTTCGCCCTTCTGAAACAAAGTGGACCACCAAACCATGCAAAACCCTAGAAGCCTATGCATGCATCTTTTCCCCTCCATGGGACCATCAAAATCTGCCATCTTTCTGTGCTGTGCTGTGCTACACTGAGACCTCCACCAACAGCAGACTTTAGCTCCAGCTTTGGTATTTACTGCGAACTCCTCCACCATGTCTCATTCGAACATGCTCCTCCTCATCTCTCCACGCTTCCCCTCGATCTACACGGCGGCTTTCCACCAATATGATCTGTCCTCTCCTCTTTTCCTCCCCAAACCCACCGAGCATCATCCGGTCAGTAGCGAATGCCTATAGCTGTCCTGAAAAAAGAGGTTGAAAGAAAGCAAAGAAAAGAGGAGATGATTTGACAGTGCTGCGAGGAAACCAGTAATGCAAAGCTCAAAGATCGCATCAAGAAGTTCTTTCGATCGAGTAATCATATATAGTCGAGCAAGACCTTCCCATAAAAATCATTCTGCATAATGCATGTGGAGGGAGACATGGACGTGGAGTCGTCCTTCATTTGAGCGAAGAACACTAATTAGCAAATGGGATACATCTCGAATATCCACACTCGAGATCTACCGGTTATGAAAGACAAAAGTAACTTGGGTTGGATATGACAACCACACAGAGGAACAAAATGCCTGACATCTGAAGCTGTTCTTATCGACGGTTTGTTTGCATGAAATGCTTGACGTGGATCGCCTGGCTGCTCTCGCTTGCACCGAAAGTTATCAGCTAGTTTGTTTGATGATTGTAAGGATTGTGGTGATCGGATGACGACCTCGGGTGTGAAGGTCTCACCATTATTGGGCTGCCACTCCGAAGAAGAAGATTGGCCGAACTCGATTGTGAAGCTGCTGCTTGAAAGTGGTCCGACTGCACCGGATTTAAGCCATTTAGAGTGGTCATATATGGTGAAAACACCGATGGCATTCCTCCGGATGCATAAAAGACTAGCTGAGATCCCGAAGACAGTGACAGCGGAGATGGCACGGAATGACCTCCGAGCTGATGCTCGTAGTATCCATTTAAGCTTGCCGAATCCAAGTGATAGCAGGAATCGTTTGAGATCACATTACTTCCCAAGCCGGCGAGTGAAGAATCATTAGGCCTCGGAAGAGAGACATCTCGTGCATGATACCTTCCGACCTCATCGTTTTCTGCCTCCATAACCCTGATGGAATTGCCTCCTTCCGTAGCATCTGTTCCGGCACGCGAGCTCAACGCAAAACTTGCAACTTTCGCCGGCTCAAAAACGTTATTCCCTATACCTTCATCGTTTGTCTTCGAAGAGAACAATGCCAGGCGACAGTCTCCGATTTCATCTGCACACTTGACATTTCTATGAGTCGTATATGCAACATCCTCCGCCGTCGTACAAGCACCACTCGGATTCGCACCGTGAGAGATCGGCAGTGATCCACAGAACCGTGTGAAGCTCGCTGGTGGAAATGGAAGCGGAGGAAGCTTATCGATCTCATGCTGTGCAGCATTCAGCAGCCAATCCACCACCTTACTGGGTTGGTTAACCCCGAGCTTATCTTGGAGATCATACAATTGGATTGCAGTCGGGACCGAAAGCCTAACACGCCGGTCTCTCAATCCTCTGATGGTGCTGACTTTGCTGTGTCGATCTTTTCCTCCGAATGCACGAGGAACGCGCACGATTCTCGATTCCTTCAGTCCCGGCCATAGCCCCGATGAAGTGGCCGAGAGTATGTCATCGCTCGGAACGCCTTCTTGTTTAGTTGTAATTTCCTTTTCTCTCGATCTATTCATCATCTTAAGGCTTTCATCATCCCTTGTTCGTTACTCAAAAGTGAAGTCGCAGACGAATGCAATCCACCCAAATCTTCTTCGGCAGGATGAACTGCATCTACCGGTCTTCCGAAACTGCTAACAAGATCAACATCTTGTTTGTTTATCGGGCGAGCATGTATGTGTTCTTTCATTAACAAAACAACAACAAAAAAAGGAGAGGTGAGATCTTTGGCAACAATTGTCTTTCGTTCGTGAGAGGATAATATAAAACATAGAAAAGATGCAATAACAAGTTGGAGAAATCGTTTCTATTCTTTTTGGTTAGTTTGATTAACACGGTGTATGTTCTACCGAAAGAGTGGCAAATATGCATGCAACAAGAGCACAAACCGTGTGCATATGTCGGTCATGGTAGCCATGTGAGAGCTCAGGATCGTGAGATGAACAACAAAATTTGTGTTCATGCTTCTCGGTTAAATATGAAATAGCAATTGCTTCATGAGCACGACAAGCTGTGTTCGCATCTCATGGTGTGTTTAATGGAATGGAAAAAAAGGAAAGGAAAAGGAAAATGACTGAGTAAAACAATTAAAGATCCAGACATCATCAGTATCCGACTGCAACAAAAATGGAGAGAATTAGATGACCTAAATACTAGTCCAAAACATTGATAGATATCATATGTTCAAGAAATACACCAAAAATACAAGAAAACTGATACTGCCGTGGATCTCCTCTTTCTGTGGCTTGCTTGCTTCGAGTCTTTGCTCGGAAACAATTCAAAGACCGGCAATCAGGAACCACAACTTTGTCCTTTTAATGATATTAAGCATTCGAGAAAGATGGAACACGAAGAACACACTTGGGAAAGAGATTACGGGCAGAGTCCTACCTTCGATTCGCGCTGAACCCTTTCGGAAATGATGAACGAGGAGGAGAAAGAAGAGAGATGCTCGGTTTGTGCAAGTCCTAAGCAAAAGACAGGGATTTCTCGCATCGATCGCCGAAGATGATGAACCCTAGTATATGCATGCTTGGTGAGGAGGTAATAATATGTTGATGGACTGAATCGGCTAATTAAAGGGGAACGCTTTAGCACCTTCAGGAAAGGAAGCCACGAGGACATATTCTGGTGGTTGATGATCGACAGCAGTAAAATAATGGAGGTACTACTACCCATTCAAGATGGGACCATCTTCATCGGTGTCTCGCGATGGTGTTGTCATCTCTCGAAATATCTCGACTTATTGCATTTTTTTTGTCTTGATCACGATCGAGGAAGATAAATGCAAACAAATACAGATGCCATCTGATGGTTCTAATCGTCGGTGAAAACCTTCCGAGTTAGACTGATTCACCCACCTGAAAGCTCACGTTAGATAGATGAAGATCCTGAAAAGCCAATGAGGAAAGAAAGAGCTGGAATTTTAGCTCATTTATTTGATTTAAATCGACACAAAGATGCTGTCCCGTGCTTAAACCCTAGGGAGCTACCACATGTGTAGCATGAGGACCAATACGCCTTTCGAGCATCCTCTAGCTTCGGAGGACCACGCAACTTTGTATCCTCATCGTGCTACATATCCTTGAAGCAGTGAGTAGCAAAGATTTGCAACTAAGCCGAACACAGAATAAGAATATATGAAAGATCTGACGGTTCTCGTGCCGAAACACTTATCTCAAGCTGCTACGTACATGATGTTGCTCGGGGGGGACTTTGATCCGGAAGAACCATGTCATTTTGTGGTTGGCACTCTCGCTCTTCCGATGCTGCTGGTCCAAACAAAGAGTCGAATCCATTACCTGGGAAAGGAAAAGTCAACAACAAGACAGGTAATCTTCTTTGGTTATGAAATCTACTGCAGATGGACAGTGCTTTTTTTCTCACTTTGATTGCAAAGAGCCAAGGAGAATATTCTTTCATGAGTTCGGTTGGAGCACACTAACCCAAACCCAGCAGCGTTCGAGTGCACAAGGACAAGCAGTATTGTTTCCTCGGACATGCCGAGACATAAATGAAATCTTCTTGTGTTTCCTTCTTTTAGAGAAGCATGGGAGAATAGACCAAAGCCAAAACAACTCGTACCTTTTCGTCGTTATAAGCACAAGCAAAAGAAGAACACAAAAGCTACCAAACGCAGCCTCTTTTCTTGATGTTGGATCGCAAAATCGCTCCTCCGAGATATCCTATGGTTCTATGATTGCATAAATCCCCCTTGTGCACCTTTCATTCAGTCTTCTTGGATCACGGCTACCGAGCAGCGAAATCCCTGCTGAACATCTCATTACAAGGACATCAGGAACTATAATTCCACCATCTTGTTCACCGACTTCTTACCATCCTTCTCTCTTACGTTTTGGTTGTTGGATTAAAGTGCATGAAGGCCATAACACCATCACCTGGATTGAGTAGGCTTTTCCATGGAAAGAGATGGTCGTAGGGGAAAAAGAAACGAGAGCCGTTCGTGGGAAACACCATTTATGTGTTCACTATCATTGAGCTTGAATCAGATATAGGCAGTACAGCTACAGGCATAGGCCGATTCTGGTGCAGCAGAGGAAGAGCTGTTGTGATCCAAGTAGCCACCCGATCACTGTGGATCATGAGACTACCGTGTAGGGTTTCGGTCCAGAGATTGGGCTGTGCTTGCGACATGGCACTTTTGTGATGTTAGCACCGGTAAAGGGAACAAGGCATGCCAAAAAAGCAGCGGAGGATGTGCGATCCAAATCAGCAAGGAAAGTGACCCAGGCATGTAAGCAAACAAGTCTAGAATTCTAACTTGGTCTTTTTTTCTTTTGACTCTCACATCAAAGAAACAACTTTAAATTGCACAAGGAGAAGCAGAAAAATCTACGACTAGAAAGTTAGTTAGCTTGCGAGGAGTAAAATCAAGTCAGGAGATTGAAGCAATAACTGATGTCTTCAATTACATCGGCAAGCATGACAACAGATTTTGATGCAAACTAAGTTTACAAGGCATGGAAGTTCCCTCCAATACTAGGATGATCTTATGTGGGGGTTTTCAGTCTGTAAGTCTTCTCATCATGGTTTGTCAAGGATCATGCTTTCATCAATTTCGACCCCTCCCCCTCCTCTCTCTCTCTCTCTCTCTCTCTTCTTTTGATGGAAAACATGTTTCACCTTGTAATCTGAATCGGCTCGGTCAGACTTAAATCGACCACGAATTATATGAAAAATTGACTGATCAGTTCAGATCATGTTTACATGATATATTCCATGCCAACACAACCCAAACAGTTCACACCATGACGAATATGTGGGGCCAGATATCTCAGTGAGGGTGATTACTTCAACCTCCTGTCCTTAGGGATGTTGAATGGCAGTGCCAATCCGAGGAAGAAGTTATTTTTTGTACCCAAATGTTATTATATGATATTTCAAATGTGATGATGCGTCACACCTTCCTAATCAGACACCAGCACGAGAATAGTCTACTTGCCTAAAATCACTCTTAGTTCTTTTACCCAGGTCACGAAGGAGTTTAAAATTGGCCATTAGCAACAACGCTCCTTAGACTCAAGCAGGGGGAGGAAGAAATGCCTGCAGACTTCGTCATTTGATTCACGAGCGAGATCCAAGACGTACTAGATGCCCATCCGTCACTCATAATAGAGACCTTCATAATGGGGCTAAAGTCCTTTGTTTTTTCTAGTCGTTGATAGAGAGACCATTGACAATTGTACCAGAGACACTTCAAAAAGCTAATTAATACATCGTCACTAAGGCAATGGTCTCGGGTAAGCATGAAGAGTCACGCAAAAGGTCGAAGTAGAAGTGGTCATAATCAGCTCGACCCTGAGGTCACCGCGGTGAAGAAGAAATGAACGACCATAGTTACCTTGCCCAATGCTCGAGCTGACCCCTCTAAATACAACTAGAACTGAAGTTTTTCTACAAATAAAATAGAAGGGGCTCTTAAAAGATCCTCACCCAATGATGACCCCAATGAAGAAAACAGACGAGTCCAAATAGTATCAGTTCCACCAAGATTACGACCATGACATGGAAGATTGTCGTGATTTAAAAAAGCAGATTGAAGAACTCACATATCGGGGACTATTGGGAAATCTGATCCGAGCATTACATGCGTAGTGGAAGAACATAAAATAAAAAATATAAATTTTCCAAAAGAAAAATGTTTCATTGTCGTGCAAAGATTGGTGCGTAAAACAAAATGCAAAATCAAAACCATGCGTATCAAGTGAGATTTGTTATATAGGGAGATCATATATCCCTGTAAAATCTAAGATCTATAGAAGTAGATAAATAAGGTCAACCGTCCTCCTCTTTAGCGATAAGCTACATGGTAGATATGGCGAAGACACTCCTCATATTGCTACATGATCTTTCTCTCCATGCACACCAAGTAATCAAAAAAGGGGCTAGATCTTTTTGTTGTCCACACGCCCCAAACTAGGGCCGTCGACTAAGAAGGAGAGAGAGGTAGGAGAATAGGAGATGACAACAAAAAAGGATCGACAATATGCCCCTTTGGATCCCTCCTATTTATAGAGGTCTTTGACAACTTAACGATCCTATCATATTGGGTACTAGATCTCCAACCAACTATCCAAGCCTCTTGGATTAGTGGATCTCTATAATATGCCCCTTTGGTTTCATCAAATCTCTACACGATCTTTCTCTCCATGTGCACCAGGTGATCAAGAAGGGGCTGGACCTTCTTGTTGTCCACACGCCTCAAACTGGGGCTATCGACTGAGAATGAGAGAGAGGTGGGAGAATAGAAGATGACAAGAAAAAAGGGTCTACAATATGCCCATTTGGTTCTCTCCTATTTATAGAGGTATCTGTTAACTTAACCATAATGGATCCTACTTTATTAGGTACTGGATCTTCAACCAACTACCCAAACCTCTTGGATTAGTGGATCTCTACCAAATAACTTCTCATTGGCTCTTATTTGATCTTATCTATAAGATCCAATAATTCAAAGGCTTACTGGATATCCAATAAAATAGGGGCTCTAGCGGATATCTCATGTTTGAACCTTTACTCGTTGCAACACCTATCATATGTGTGTGATTCTCTAGGCCCAATATTGAGCTGACCGTTAGTCATACCTATCAGAACTCCTTATGACTTAGTGAATTATCATCTCTTATAATAATTTAACCATGCCGCTTAGGATTGTATAAAGGCGTCCCCGTGTGGTGCGGAATAAGAAGAGTCGACCTATGTCGTCCAGAGCAAATGAACTGACCTAACAACCTACGTAAGACCGATCTCTGAGGAGAGATATAAACATCGACCCTCTGCTAATCGGGTAAGGAGACACCATAAAAGACCTGCATCTTCGATAGTGAATCAATCGGATCAACTCATCCGCCGACAATACCCGTGACGAATATATGGGGCCGGATATCTGAGTGTGAGGGTAAGCCAGGCGGGTTATGCTACGGCCGACGGTGAGAGCGTGTGTCCTTCCGTCGTCCAACCTAACCAAATCAAACGGGGCCAGTTTCAGAGAGACTCTACGCGTAGATACGCGCCGTCGCTGACCCTTTGTAATTTTGGACACGTGTTCGAGTAATCCTGGCCATCGCTGACGCTTTCCTCCACGAAGATCGATCGACGATTCCCACAGCCAGACGTGGCTGCGAAACACCCGAATTCTAAAGGCCGTCCAAAAGGACGACGCAGTTCGCTCGCGGTCGACCTCAGACACTTTAAGACTATGTGGACCCCCACACTTCTCGGTACAGTCTAGTGGCTGGTAGAACGTCGCGGTTGGAACACCACCAACTCATTCTGCTTGGGAGAATACTTCCCAGGACTCGGCAACATACATGTGGGACGACCCATCAGTTCTTATCTGCGACCGACTCGAAGTCGGGCACTAACTTCTGCTTCGCAGGTCTCGAAGACGGAGGAGCACGTTCGCAGGTCTCGAAGCACAGAATTATGGCAGGGGTATTAGTGACTCGGAATGTAGCGCTAATTCATTCCTCCTATAAGATTGGGCAGAACTGAAGGAAAATGGCGAAGGAATACCTGAAAATTCGATGAAAGAATAGCAGGGGGCAACGGTGATCGTTGATGTCCACCTGAGAAACAATTCCTGTCCAACTAAATTACAGAATCAAGTATGAGACATTAACATTAAAGAAATATTATGGCCGAGCAATCCAATAGGAGAAGGATTTTAAGCACCGGTAGCAGTCAGCAGAACAAGGTAACAAAGGATCACCTCATAAAATTGGCCAAGCTATGTTCTAGCGATAGAACATCTTAACATTTCAAGTGGTCTAAAATCAGGAAGCAGTCATGTTGATATAATCTTCAATCTCCCAGACAAAATTTAGCTGGATAATCTAGTCATTGAGGCATAGAAACTCCACAGTCATGCTGATATAATTTTCTGTTTCTCTTTGACCTGCACCAACATTGAAATCTCACAGACAATTTAGCTGGATAATCTAGTCATTGAGACATAGAAACTCCACTGTCATGCTGATATAATTTTCTGTTTCTCTTTGACCTGCACCAACAATGAAATCTCACAGACAAAATTTAGCTGGATAATCTAGTCATTGAGGCATAGAAACTCCACAGTCATGCTGATATAATTTTCTGTTTCTCTTTGACCTGCACCAACATTGAAATCTCACAGACAATTTAGCTGGATAATCTAGTCATTGAGACATAGAAACTCCACTGTCATGCTGATATAATTTTCTGTTTCTCTTTGACCTGCACCAACAATGAAATCTCACAGACAAAATTTAGCTGGATAATCTAGTCATTGAGGCATAGAAACTCCACAGTCATGCTGATATAATTTTCTGTTTCTCTTTGACCTGCACCAACATCTAGATATAAAAATACCATGTGCCTCATCTCAAACTATCCTATTTACTACTTCGAGTATATAAATACCCCACACATAAAACTCTCATTCTATGCCCACGACTTTGAAAAATGAGTGCTAATAAAGTTGGCACAACATCAAATTTTAAGGCAACTTAAGACTATACAAAATACTTCCAATTTTAGAGGGGACAATAAAACATGAGATTTGAATACACCACCCGGTCATGTCCACAAACCAACTCCATTACAATAATAGTAGCTTCAGACAATTTTAAATTTATAGTTACGACTGAAGAATCCTGAGAAGGCAAATCTGATCTAAGGTAATCAAACTTAAAACAGATCAACTAATTGTTATCAGAAGTTACAGTTAATTATAACCCTGCGTGATAGCAAGGTTTACAATCTCGGTTTCGAACCAGTCGATATGATTCTTATAAACTGGGTGATATATTGATATGTACCAATGGATATCACCAAAAAATGATACACTGGTCAAGAACCTATGAGTACAATGGTAAGTATCAGTTTGACCAACCCGATATTTGATGTGGTAGGCCTCGGTTGCAATATAATACCATTAGCTTAGTGATAAAAAATGCAGCTATACTTGCACTTTCAAATTGACACTTCTTGCCGGATCAAAATGGAGGAAAGATCTACACCCTTACAATGAGATTTTTTTACATTAAGATTCTTTTGGTCTTTCAATGAGATCATGGTTTCATTATTTACAGATGCTGCAGCATTAGACCAACTTAGGTAACCTTCTGTGTCAAAACCTGATTCGGAGATTGACATGCTGCACAACCACTTGCACGATAAATCCAGAATCCATCTGCAATAAGCCAAGGCTTCCATAAGCAACGTAAAGCTTGCTGACCTGACTGGATTTGTGGAAAAGCATAATAGGCTTCGTCTCCTTTGAGCATTCCATGATAACAAGCCACTTAAATACTGTGGCTATGGTCCTAGAGAAGTTCCTCATTCATCTTCGACAGAGAAAACTTCTCTCAGTACAGGAACCAAAACCTGATATCAGGAAAATTGCCCTGTAAAAGCATGACAAAGGATATGTACGCTGCTACACGCAAGAAAATGGCCACATTTGACCCTTCAAAGAACTCTCCGATCATCTGCAGGAAGAACAAATAAGTATTGATTTATTATTTAATCAATTCAGTTTAAATGATATTTCTGTTTGTTACAACGAAGCATCACTGCTACTACTGGTTACTAAAATTTGCTAAAAGAAACAATCTGTAAGTCCATTGCACGGTTGCCTTTTCAATGTATATTCCCTGCACCATTACAAAATTCTTGCATATCACATTCAAAACAACCTACAAACATGAGTTTCGCACCTTTGCTGTAGGTACAAAAATTGAATGAAAAGTCAAAAACATGGTCCCATATAATTTCTTTTAACAAACAAGATGGTAAGGGCAATTCACAACCTCACCTGTTTGTTTACTTATGATCTAATGAAACTATAGTTAATTCTAGGATATTGAATGTGAGGTAAATGCAGGGTTTTGCTCGCAATAAACAAGATTTATAGGGTACAAAGTACAAACATTGTGAATTTGCAAGGTATCAAGCTAATATGAAACTTTATAGAGATACATTTATAGAACACCCACTACAAATATCAATTAAAGAAATCTGTCCACGTTTCGAGATTATTATATGTTTTAATATCTCAGTCTACCTTAGTCACAGGTCCTTTATCATTTCTCATCTCAATTTCAGCCCAACAACCCAAATCCACTCCCGTTTTCATTTTATTATATACAAAGAGAATTAATTATGATAAGCAGCATCCATAGTAATGAGCTTCTAAAAGAATTTTAACAGGATCTGCTAATAGAAAAGATGCAGTTTACATGATATCTAATGTCAGAAGCTGCTTGTAAGACTGATATGATTGGCAGATCTTGTTTATTGATATAGCAAATCTAGTAACTAAGTCAAATACCAAAAGAATATTAATACTTTGCAATTGTAACATTCTCCCAGAATATTTTATAAGTAGGTTATGCTACAGATTCTATTAATATGATTTCAGAAGATTCAAGAAAATAGAGAAGTGAGAAATAGAAGAGAACAAAAAAGATAAGAGCTTGCTGACTAGTGAGCTTTAGATCATCAAAATATCATGCGCAGGACATGGTATAGTTTGTATATTAGATGTACATTAGTTTCAAAAAAACCTTGAGATGATGCTTGAATTCCATATAATATTAGCATGCCCAGATTTGTAAGAATACAATGGTAATGTTGCAAGCAATTCCCTACCTATGTTGATTTTATGGATCAGTCATGCTAGGGTAAAGAATTTTTTTAATCAAACAACATATGGTGTAACTAGATCAGAGAGCTTAAAAAAAGTGATTAGATTTTTAGAAATTAAAAATTAATTTTTACAATCTATCAGAGAATGAAAAATCAAAACTTATGTAATATGCATAGGAGAGAATATAGAAATATATGAAGGAAAAAGTTACGGTTTGATTAAAGAAAGGTAGCACAAATGCATAAGATATAATGACAATTTAACTGTATAAATTAAGTGCATTTTCACCATTTTCACATTTTTATCTATTTATAAGAGAACACGTTCTTTTCGCCACTTTCTCTGTAGAAAATATTTGAATAATGACTATTATAGCCCTTGTTACCAAGTAAATGTAGAAAAGAAAAAAATGCATGCCACTCTGACAGGTTATATGAAGAAAAAACACCTGCAAGATGGTGACTATACCAGCAAAATCATATAAAGAAACTTACTTGGACAAAACTCCTTGGTGTTGCAACCTTAAAATAGCTCAATTACTTCAGTGTGGAGAATCTCTCATATCACCTGTTATTGAATTTTAAGACACTTTTACTACTGATGAGAAACAAGAAGTAGAAATGGTGAAAAGTTTCCAGACGGATACGAAGCATTACCCTCCCATATTATGCAGGACCCATCTTTGAAGTAGAGGCTGCAAAAAAAAATATATAGGCCATCATAATTCTTCATCAGTTTCATCTTCAAACTCTACCTACATGTTCACTACCGATTGTACATGTTGTCTAGATTTTATAGAATAAATATAAGAGTTGTAATCATAAAAGCATTACAAAAATCTGTTTTCTTTTCTTCTTTGACAAAGTCTAATATCATCCACATATTTTTCCTGTGCATAAAGCTACACAGGGGATAAATCTTTTTTACCTGCAAGAATTAAGAGTATAGTATCTCTAAAGCATGTACAATTTGGAAGTATGAAAATACACAAGCTTAATAATTGGTCTAGATAAAACATGGCTGCCCTGTTTTCTAGTAATAGCCAAATGTAACAACAGTTGACAGCACAGAACATGAGCAACTGAAAAGATATATCATATGGTGCACAAACTGTAGCTAAATCTTCGTATCCAAGAATATATAGCATGTCATACCTCTCTAAGTATGTTAATTGTGCCCAAAATGTGGAGGTTGGATTTCCTTCAAACGTTGAACAACTTGCTTCATAGTGGGCCTAATAGACAGTGAGTCAACAGTACACTTGACACCCAAGTGTAAGGTCTCTACCAAATCATCATGGGGAGCCACATCCCAAAGCCCCTCGGTGAAAAACTCACGAGCCCGGCCTTTTTGCAGCAGCATGCATGCCCAAGTAACTATGTTGAAACCATTACCATATGGAGAGAAGGAAGGATCTAGTGCTTTTTTATCTGAAATTAATTCCAGCAGTACCACACCGTAGCTATATACATCTGCTTTATCAGAAACACGACATGTCATGGCATACTCAGGAGCAACATAACCAAATGTTCCGGCGACACCAGTGGTTGCATGGGTCTCAGAATTTCCTAGAAGCCTAGCCAGTCCAAAGTCAGAGAGATAAGCATTGAATTCATTATCCAGCAATATATTGCTAGGTTTAACATCCCGGTGGAGGATACGAGGCACACATGTGTCATGCAGATAAGCAAGTGCACACGCCACGTCTAAAGCAATCTTGTGAAGCATCCTCCAATCCACAGGCCTTCTTGATCTTTCCTGTATAAATCTCTCCAAATTACCTCCAGGGAGATAATTATATATCAAAAACATCTCAGTGTCACTAATGTGATAACCTATTAGGGTCACAAGATTAGGATGCCGCCATCTTCCAAGTGTTTTGATCTCTGCATGGAACTGTTGAGCACCTTGAAATCTCCCTACTGCAAGCCTCTTTATAGCCACCAAGACCCCTGGTGAAATCTCAGCCTTGTATGTGGCCCCAAAACCTCCACTTCCAATGCAATTGCTTGCATTGAAACCCCCAGTGGCTCGCACAACACTCTCATAATTCAAAGGAACCCCGATATCGACAAAAACAGTCACTTCTTTTCTTCCAGAAGACCGAGTGGTGGACCTAGGTGCACACTTCCTTGTGTAAATATAGAGGACTATCAGAGCTAGGAGGACTGAGACTATAGCTGATGCTGATGCGATTGAAGCAATTTCGATAGAACTAAATCCACCACCACTGCTATCATTTGATGAGCCGTTTGGTGGTGACTCAGAATATGGTTGCGAGTTCTGGTTGCTTCCTTGCAAATCAGATGACGGAACAGAGAGAGAGTATATATGACAAGATTGGAGTAAAGGGTTGCCGAGGACACTATCACATCTCAGTGTACTGGCATTTAAAGGCAATGGTCCAGATAAATTATTATATGAAACATTGAACTTAGTAAGCGATGTCACATTAGCAAAAGCAGAAGGGATATTCCCAAAAAGTTTATTGTTGTTGAGTAACAGAGTAGTAAGATTTGACATCTTCACAAGATCACTAGGAATATCACCTGTAAGGGAATTTGATGAGAGATCCAAAACCTTCAGTGATTGCAACTGATCAATGCCAGAAGGAATGTGGCCACTTAAATTGTTATCAGATAACAACAGATAAGTCAAGCTTTTTAACTGTTTAATGGTGGCAGGAATCTCACCCTGCATCTGATTCCTACTTAGATCCAGGCTAACAAGATTCCACAATAACCCGATAGTTGCAGGGATTGTTCCCGATATCTGATTATTGGCAACATCCAGAACCACAAGAGACCTGCATGTTGTACCTATTTCTTGTGTAAACCCACCATGGACCACGTTGTTGCTTAAGTCGATTATCAAATGATTCACTTTGTTGCACTTTTCTACAATAATGTCATTCAGCGACCCAAAAAGGTGGTTGTCATTAGCCAGAAATGCATAAACAGTCTGGTTAGCATACCCATTAGTGGCCAATGGTAAAGAAAGTAGACTACCCGTAAAATTGTTCTTTCCAAAATTATGATATATAACAGATTCACCACCAGATTCAAATATGGGCAAGTTAAGTCCTGTGCGGCTCTTATAAGCAAAAAATGAAATATAAGCTGAGGATAGGTCATCTCTAGGGAACTGATATGAGAAGCATTCCTTGTGAGCAAACCTTGGGATGGAGGCAGACAACTGATTTCCACTGACATTAAAGAAATCCATACATGGCACAGGAAGATCCTCCTCAAGCCAACCTGTCAAACTGTTTGAGCTCAGATCAAGAAATCTAAGATTTCTGCACTGACCATAAGCTTTAGGTATTGGTCCTGTGAAAAGATTCTGGCCCAAATTAACCATTTCCAAGTTCTCACAGGTACCCCAATTGCTAGGAATCTTGCCTTGAAATTTTGCCCTTGGGGCCCAAAGCACCCTAAGCTTTGGCAGAACAGTGATGTTTTCAGCAAGTCTCCCTTGGAAACAATTGAATTCATCTATAGCAACAGAAGTCGAAGCTACCTCCTCCGGAATTGGATCATAAAGATTAAGAAGAACAATGACAGTCAATTCTAGGCAGTTCCCTAGGTCCTCAGGTACGAATCCACTCAAACTGTTCCTCGAGACATCCAAAACTTGAAGCTTATTCAATCGACCAAGATCAGAAGGAATGAGACCATCCAAAAGGTTGGAGAATAGCAATAGGACTCGCAACTCGGTGCAGTTGCCTAAATTGGACGGAATGCTTCCGAACAAGGAATTTCCAGACAAGTCCAAGATTTGGAGATTTCGGCACCCATTTCCAACCTCATCAGGAATTGACCCATCAAGCCGATTAAAAGCGAGATACAGTTCTTCAAGTTTGGAGAAACCACCAAGAAATCCTGGAATCGTTCCGTTGATCTGGTTGCCCGAGAGGTCTAGGGTTTCTAAATCTACACATCTCGAGAGGGAGGGCGGAATCTCACCTTTGATCAAATTGGAAGCCAGACTTAGCTCACGCAACCGGCGAGGGAAACGCGAGGGCAGGCCACCCGAGAGCGAGTTTCCTTCGAGATCAATCACTTCCAGCTTCTCCAAACCCCAGATCTCGTCAGGGATCTCACCATCAAAACCATGGAAGGGCAAGGAGAGAACCCTGAGCTCGGAGAGGCTCCCGACGGCTGCGCTCAGCCTTCCGGCCATCCTCCGGCTGGGATCGCCGCACCTCAGCCGATAAGGACCGGATCGGGAGCAGGAGAGCGGGGAAGAGCCACCTTTCGCGGAGATGTTAAGGGAGACGACTCGGGATCGGCCGTCGCAGGAAACGCCGGGCCAGGAGCAGTGGTCAGCGTAGGAGCCCCATCCGTGGAGGAGACCAGCGGGGTCTGCCAGGACGGAGCTCTTGAACTGGAGAAGGGCGGATCTCTCCGCCTGGCGAGCGTCCAGATCCCCGCCACCACCGGAGGCGGAGATCCAGGCCAAGAGGAGGACTAGGAAGGACAAGGAGGATGAGGCGAGGGTTCTCCGGCGGGACTTCATCTGCGTTGGGCAGCCAAGGATACGTCGCCAGAAATCGCAGGGAGACAAGAAGGTCGTCGAAGTCTCACAGAACTCCAACTCTAGCCTTACATGGGAGAGGAGGAGGAGGAGGAGAGCTCGGAAGAACCAAATTAAATCGAATAAATCTCGGGTTTCTTTTAAGGAAGAAGCAGAAGGAGAGAAGAAGAAGAAGAAAGACGAGATTTTTCCCCTCTTTTTCTCACAGTTTCTTTTCTTTCTCCTCCCTCCCTGTCGAGTTTTCAATATAATAATAAGCTTCTTCGTTATTCTACTGACACAGACTTTACCGGCTGTGAAAATATTTTCTATTTCTGTTTTGGCGACTCGAATTTTATACGTATTTATTTGATTTCGTTATTACCACTCCCGTGATCGGCTGTAATCATCGATCGACGATGAGAACACGTGCCCGGATGAAGAACAGAGTTGCAACGTGGGAACCACTCAAGTGCGTCGCGAGCGGAGGAATCCGGTGTGCTTGGTGCTCTGGAGATAAGGAGGGGAGGATGGAGCGCCGGGCGGCTCGGGGCACGTGGGGGCCGCGCTCGCACGTGTCCACGGGACCCAAGGATGAGCCGTGTGGAGCCCGCGTCAACTCTCGAATTAAAATATATCCACCAAAGTGTGGTTTTTCCGCCTGTAAATGGTCCTCCAAACACTTACTAATTTCGAATGATTTGGAGTTGATCAAGAACCATTCATTCTTTCTCATGAGCTTTATATGGTAAGTACAGCGTCGAGATTCCTCGTATCCAATTCACCTTCAAACCTAATTGATTAATTTTGGATGTTCATCGCTTCCAAATTTATTCCTGGAAAATGCATTATTTTTCCTAATTAATTCACGCTAGGATTAATCAAACAAATGGGACATTGACTCTTGATCAATCTTTTGTTTGACTAAAATATCATGGACGTAGGTAGTATCTACAAATCAGGTAAATATAGATCCACCACGAAAATGAACCTTAATAATGAAGTCAAAACGGAGAAGAAATATCAAAGCAATTAATTAAATTTGCCCAAAATGCGTCGGAGTTATCAAAAAAATCTTATTTTTTTTTATAATTCCTTAGACAACTCAGAACAAAACTTTCCTCCCATGTTATTTTTTTTATACATGTATATATATATATATATATATATATATATTTCATTAACCAGGCAATAAATCTTTTTTTTCTATTATATATATATATATATATATATATATATATATATATATATATATATCTCTCAC
>LVTN01000362.1:219615-248194 GCA_001649415.1 Musa itinerans
GTTCTCCGGCGGGACTTCATCTGCGTTGGGCAGCCAAGGATACGTCGCCAGAAATCGCAGGGAGACAAGAAGGTCGTCGAAGTCTCACAGAACTCCAACTCTAGCCTTACATGGGAGAGGAGGAGGAGGAGGAGGAGGAGAGCTCGGAAGAACCAAATTAAATCGAATAAATCTCGGGTTTCTTTTAAGGAAGAAGCAGAAGGAGAGAAGAAGAAGAAGAAAGACGAGATTTTTCCCCTCTTTTTCTCACAGTTTCTTTTCTTTCTCCTCCCTCCCTGTCGAGTTTTCAATATAATAATAAGCTTCTTCGTTATTCTACTGACACAGACTTTACCGGCTGTGAAAATATTTTCTATTTCTGTTTTGGCGACTCGAATTTTATACGTATTTATTTGATTTCGTTATTACCACTCCCGTGATCGGCTGTAATCATCGATCGACGATGAGAACACGTGCCCGGATGAAGAACAGAGTTGCAACGTGGGAACCACTCAAGTGCGTCGCGAGCGGAGGAATCCGGTGTGCTTGGTGCTCTGGAGATAAGGAGGGGAGGATGGAGCGCCGGGCGGCTCGGGGCACGTGGGGGCCGCGCTCGCACGTGTCCACGGGACCCAAGGATGAGCCGTGTGGAGCCCGCGTCAACTCTCGAATTAAAATATATCCACCAAAGTGTGGTTTTTCCGCCTGTAAATGGTCCTCCAAACACTTACTAGTTTCGAATGATTTGGAGTTGATCAAGAACCATTCATTCTTTCTCATGAGCTTTATATGGTAAGTACAGCGTCGAGATTCCTCGTATCCAATTCACCTTCAAACCTAATTGATTAATTTTGGATGTTCATCGCTTCCAAATTTATTCCTGGAAAATGCATTATTTTTCCTAATTAATTCACGCTAGGATTAATCAAGCAAATGGGACATTGACTCTTGATCAATCTTTTGTTTGACTAAAATATCATGGACGTAGGTAGTATCTACAAATCAGGTAAATATAGATCCACCACGAAAATGAACCTTAATAATGAAGTCAAAATAGAGAAGAAATATCAAAGCAATTAATTAAATTTGCCCAAAATGCGTCGGAGTTATCAAAAAAATCTTATATTTTTTTGATAATTCCTTAGACAACTCAGAACAAAATTTTCCTCCCATGTTATTTTTTTTATACATGTATATATATATATATATATATATATCATCAACCAGGCAATAAATCTTTTTTTTCTTTCTATTATATATATATATATATATATATATATCTTTCACATGAAAAGAGGGGTTTTCTGCTTCCTCAAACCAGAGACTCTCGAGTCAGATGGCTTTTCTTTGCTCCATCTTCCAGTTCTCTGATGACACTACTGGAATCACTCTCCACGGCCACTTCGGTGAGACCCATTTGTCTTGGCCAATTCCAAACCTTCCATCGATGCTAAGACTTCCAACATGGAAAGGGGTCCACGCACGCCGACTGTGAACTGTGTCTCCAATGGCAAGGGAGACCGGGCTGTTGCTCTGACCGGTTCCTCTTTGAGTTCGGGATGCGTAAAGCGAGAGTGATTTCTTACATTTGGCAAAAACATGAACGTCATGTACATCAAGTCCTTGCAAAATCGATACTTGTATTTCAGATGAGTACGTGCTGCTGGACAACGAATGATGATCGAGCTGCTGCTACTCGAGCACATAGTATAGCTGAAATATTTTATGAAGTTAACGAATAATAGACAGTGTTCTACCATCCATGATGCAGAGGGGAAGCTTATCATTTGGGTATTTGGACAGGTGGAGGAAAGTTCAAGATGTAGCAGGAAACCAGCACCGGTCATCTAGGTTTTAGTCTTGCAAGAACTCTTTCTCTGGTCAACGTCAATCCCATAAATCAACCTTGAATGTTGTCCGCTTTAGGTGTCCCACGATTGTTTGTCAGCGAAATGATATATGCCCAGCCAACCCCCATAACACTACTCTTCGTTATCCATTGAGTTATTATATAAGAGTAGAGAGAGAAGGACAAGGTAGGGAGGAAGAGTGCTCCTCTTTAAATAGTATCGAAGATGTCCTCCTAAGCAGAAAGAGATTGAGGATTGCTCGAGGAATATGCTTCTCAACCAGACAAGCTTTGGGTCTCCATGAGCCCCCTCGATACAGCTTGTTTTTGGTTGGTCATTGTAGTTAATTAAACAAGGGTTGTTGTAGAGCTAGAAGAGAACCTTTAAACTGTTAACTTGCTCGAGGGGGTGGTATAATGCTCGTACACTCAAGTCAAAACAACTGCAGCATTACTGCAACATGTGAGAGGTAAGAGAGGAAGTCAGTCGTTCAAAGCAGTCTTGTAAGATCTTTTTCCCATGTTTGAATATTACTTCTTCCCAGTCAAGTGATACATGCACAGAGAGAGAGAGAGAGTAGCTTTCTGAAGGACCAATGGAGGTCATGGAAGATTTGTGGTGGAGAGAGAGAGAGAGAGAGAGAGAGAGAGAGAGAGTATAGCTTCTTGTAGAGGAAATTAGTGCTGGGTTGAGGTGATAGCGGATGCATCTGCACAGTGCGCGTCTTGGAAAGTTTCAGGCTACTCTCATCTCAAGCACAAAAATAACGACGGATCAAAGAAGTTGCTTCGATCTAATTGGAACACACTGGAGATGGATTGGATCAACATCAATATATCATCCCTGATCTCAGATTGTCAACACTAAACAGAAAGATAAAAGGACATTTGCCTATCACAGGCTGTGAGAGAGGTGTTCCGGTGACAAAGAGCCGCCATTACCGCCATTGGGCCCATCAGTACCCCGAATAACGACGAAGGTAGCCATTCGAGTAACTTAGACAGGTAGGCCAAGAATATTCTCTTACTTGAGAGACGAAAGTATTTGGCCGAGTCAACGTTCCCTCCCGCGGTGGTCGCGACAACCCGCCACCACCAAACTTGTCGTCATGGTCCAACCGCGTCAGGCACAGCAGCGGCTGCCCGATCGGACGGTTAGATTTCTCCAACACGTCGAGGAGCCTGCTGTTTCATCGTTTGTCCTCTTCTTCCCCATCCTTCATGCTTTCATCCCTAAAAGACTCTTACCATGAACATGAAGCGCTGTGAAAAAGGTGGGCCCGCTGTGACAGCCAGTAAAAGGATTGGTAAAGTTGGGGTAGAAATTGAACTGGTTGGCAAAACTATGATCTTGTTCTATTGTTTGTTATTTTTCTCTCCGTCCGTCGTCATAGTGATTGC
Organism: Musa itinerans; assembly: GCA_001649415.1. Lineage (NCBI taxonomy): Eukaryota > Viridiplantae > Streptophyta > Magnoliopsida > Zingiberales > Musaceae > Musa > Musa itinerans. The sequence continues at coordinate 222,845 of LVTN01000362.1, forward strand.
GAGAGCCACGGACAATCTAACGCGAGGGGAAGAGAAAGGCGAGAAGAGAGGAGAGTGGCCATCTTTTAGAGCAGTGGGAAGCTTCGTATCACCTTCCTCATCCCTCCTAAGGTATCTCCAGGTTCTCCGCCATATTCCTCTGACAGAAAGCTAATTTTTGGGGGGGTCTTTTTCATCTGATCACTCTCTCTCGGTTCGTGAAAAGGAGGGATTTTTAGTTCCACAGTTGTTTGCTCCACCTTTTCTTTTAATCTGATCACGATTTTCGAACGAAGAGTATAATCTTCCCGTCTCGTTGTTTGATCGACTTCCAGTCTTGCTGTTGCTACTTGTCCGAGTTGATCTTCGCTTTAGGAGGAAGAGGGAGGGTTTCGTTGCCCTAGAATACAGAAGATTCGATTTTTGAGTTGGAAATCATCTGTTCGATTCCGGTCTCTTGTTTGCTACTTTTTGTTTCTGTTGATAATCTCGCAACTCCATGTCTTCTTCCTTGTTTGCTTCTGACTATAAGTGACAGGATCGCATAATGATCGAACCTAAAAGAGAAGAACGGAGATGGGGAGTTTACGATCTATTCTGGCTTAAAATCTCATGAAACCCTCTTCCGGTTGTTGCTACAGTTACCATTTAGCTACAATTTCCATACAGTCTGCTACGGTTAGGGTTAGATGCTGTATTTGCTTATGTCCTGTCTGATTTCTTCTCCCTTTTCTTTTGTTCGTGAGTTCATATGAGGTCGAAGATATCTAATCTTAAGTGCAATCCGATGAAGGTGTCAGTCAGCTTAACTGGTAAAGAATCGCAAGGTCCTCTTGCTACAATCTCAATATTTCTCTTGTTATGCTCTAATATGAATTCTTGAAAATTTTCTTCAAGGTTCCTTTTTCATCGTGTCATTATTTCTTGTTGATCTGTGCAAATAGTGCCTCAATTTTGCATCAGTGGTACAAAGGATAAGACTCAGAAAAAAGTTTAGGATTTTGATTATGACAGCACGTTAAGGTGCTAAATGACATAGAAGAAGGATCTCAGAGGGGTTTTACTTTGCTGTTATCCTCTTTTCATGTTACTGTGGTGAAGTAGTGGGATCATAGCAACATCATTCTATGGAAGGTCAGGTCTCTGTAGGAACAGCTCAGGTGGAAGGAAGATGTGTTGTGGCGCAGAAAGAGACTCAAAATCTTACTGATGAAATGGTAGAAATGATTGCTGATATTGGCATCCGATATTCGGACTTGACAATTGCAGAAGAGGTGGGAACTGGTGACATTGAAGAGCAGCTGAAGGAACTGGAGAAGAAGATTCTGTTACGTGATTCTGATACGTTACCGATACAGGATCGAGTTCTGCCACAAGTATCTGAGTACTTAAAGGATGTGAATGAAGTCTGGGAACTTGGTGGAATCTTAAGATTACTATGTTTGAGCAATGAAGATGAGAAACATAATGAACTCCTGAATTTTGCCGAAATCACTCTTCAGATGGCCATGGAAAGACTCGAGGATGAGTTTGTCCAACTTCTCACTCAATGCTGCAAACCTTTGGAACCTGACAGCATGTCTCTTCATTCTGTAGAAGAAGACAGCATGGACAACTTCTCAAACAGTTCTTTTGATGAGGAATCAGTTGAGGCCATGTCTCACAGTGATACCGCCAGAGAGTCAGAGAATGTTGTCATTGATTTGATCGATCATGGTTTAATTTCTGATATCACAGCCATTGCCAATTTCATGTGTCTATGCAATTATGAGAAGGAGTGTTGTCAGGCATATGTAATAGTCAGAAAAGATGCAGTCGAGGAGTGCCTGTCGGTTCTCCAATTTGATAGATTCAATATTGAAGAAGTTCTCAAAATGGGGTGGAATGTCTTGCATCGCATGATAGAGAAGTGGAAGCAAGCAATGCAGGTGTTTGTTCGGGTCTGTCTTGCTAGGGAAAGACATCTTTGTGACCTTGTCTTTGGAGAACTTCCAGGATCAATCAGAGAACCTTGTTTCGTCGATATCTCAAATAGTTCAATTCTTCAACTTCTCAGTATTGCTATGGCCATAGCCCTTGCACCTCCAAAGCCAGAAAAGCTATTTCAGACTCTCAATACATATGAGGTTTTAAGTGATCTTCTTGTGGACATGGAGCATTTCCTCCCGGAAGACTATGGATCTGGCATACTAACTGAATGCCATGAAGTTTTACTGAGATTGAAAGAATCTGTGAGTGGGACTATAGAGGAGTTCAAATATAATATTCAGTCAAGCATATCATATACTGCATTTCCTGGAGGCGGAGTCCATCATCTTACAAAGTATGTCATGAATTATATCAAAGCCCTTTCTGCTTATGGGGAGACACTTGGTTCAGTTCTTGAGGGCCAACAGGGCACAGACCAATCTTCAGTGATGGAAGATGGTGACAGAGAAACTTCTTCGAATCAATCCCCACTGGCTTGGCATCTGAAGTCAGTGACCAAAATTTTGGAAGCAAACCTTGCTCATAAGTCCCAACTATACACTGATGTCTCTCTGCAAAGCATTTTTATGATGAACAATGTCTGTTACATGGTTGACAAAGTTAAACAGTCTGACCTTAGAAGCTTCTTTGGTGATGAATGGATTCGGGCGCACATTGTGATGTTCCAAAATCATGCACGGGACTATGAGAGGGCCTCATGGACTTCTGTCCTCTCGTTCCTGAAGGAAGAGGGGATTCGCAGGACAAATTCTAGAAATCCTTCATCGACGGTCCTTAAGGACAGATTCAGAGGTTTCAACCATGCATTCGAAGAGGTTTATAACGCACAGACAGCATGGTCAGTTCCGAATGCTGGACTCCGGGATGATCTGCGGATCTCTGTATCCACCAAGTTGATACAAGCATATCGGATTTTTGAAAGCAGGAATGCTGGCTATCTGGATGGTGAGAGACATCGAGAAAAGTACATCAAGTACTCCCCAGATGAATTGGAGGAATACTTGCTAGATCTTTTTGCAGGGTCCCCAAGGTCATTGCAGAGCCAACGAAGGTGATATAGGTACATTCTTGAAGTCTCTGCCACTTGTTTTCTGTACATTGTGTGAGATATGTGACCAAGTAGTTGTAGACAAAGTGTCTTATGGTGTTGGATGTCCGATATTGATGCTAGTAATATTTGTCCCTATATCCTAAGGATTCCTGGTTATCCAGACTGTCTTCACCTTCGAGATGAAAATATATTGGTTTGTGACTTGACAAGTGCAATCACTTTCTAAATAGGTCGGTTGCCGAGTTACAGATGATTGACATAGACTAGACTCGTTATGTGCTTATTTCTATTTGCTCGAGCAGCATTTGGCATCATTCATGTAGAAGAGACAATGGTATCAATAGGTGCATCATGTTTTTACCATGTTTATTGCTCTTCGTGTAGTAGAGACAACAGTATCATTCATGTGGAAGAGACTGATGATAATTATGGACAAAAAATTCACTCTTTTCTCTGTTTTAAGGTTAATTTGTACTGAACAATTTCAGTACCCATGTATCTTTCTCTCTGATCATAGTGAGGAAAGTTCAAGTCGAGTCAATAATATTGATCACTTTATATCGGCAGCCTATGACCCATTCATCAGCTCCGCTCCCTTCTTCTTGGTTTATGGCCCCCTTGCAACCGCTGCATGAAGAGATTTCATCGTAGCTTCCTCAACAACAATATATCCATCTTTTCCTGCTTCTGGACAGCAACTGTAGTTGTAGCTCCTATCATAGAGCTAACTAACATTTCAACACCCCCAGTTAAGTATATTTGCTTTATCCTAATGAGAAGAAGCTTAAGTTTAGTCAAATTTGAGTATATCTGTGTCTGTCGGCAGGCATGGACAATCTGTTCCCAGCCATGAGCCATCCATCATGTGCATTTTATCTTGGCTTGTGACACAGCAAGCACCAAGCAAAGAAAACATGCATGCATCACCCACCACACCAAGGTAATGTCAACAAGAACTTGCATATGAAGTTGTTCCAGTTAATTGCTCTCTTCGATCGTCATCCAAAGAAAAAAAAAACTATGATGGACAGTGATTCTAATCAGGTGATGAAATCAAATTTGCCAACTTTGTCATCTGCATGTAGGCATGCTGAGTGGTGAAACCAGGCACGACCAACATGCTTCTTCTCTTGGTACTTTTTCATGTACATCATACTTGGATGTTTAGAAGAAGCTGCTCTCCGTTTGCTGTTGATGTTTATTTAGCTGTATCTATCGTTTGAACACTCCAGAAGGAATTTTATAGGGATGCATGACACGATCGAAATGAAGAATAAAACAGGGTTGGTCGATTTGACAGTAAGAACAGCTCATCAGTGACAACAGAGAAGAGAAGCCATGTGGCCCGGAATAGAAGAAGAAGAAGACGAAGAAGAAGAAGAGAGACGACCATTCCAGGGTTCCCCCAAGCACACTAAACTCTTACGAGAAGAAATGCCTCTGCATCAACATCAGCAGAATCACATATCCATTTTGCATAGCCATCGCCACCACTGTAGCTCTTCACCAACCCATCGACGAAGCCATTCCCGAGCAAATGAGAGTGAGGAGGAGCCAACCTATCCCCGGCCTGAGGAGGAAACCACCGTGGTTAACGTCACTGGTCAAGCTACCGGAGGGCCCCAATCCTCCCAGAACCCCATTGGTCGGAGTGAAGGTGGTGGGTGGGGTGGTTGTTGCCGGTGTAGAACTTGTGCCAGAAGCACTGGAGGAAGAAGAGCGAGCAGAGAGAAGAAGACATCGTAAAAGCGATGCTGGATTACGTTCCACAGAAAAGAAAATGGTCAGAGATGAACCTGGAAGATGCAGGGTAAGCGCAGCCGCTGCTACCTGCGGTCAAACAGATGAAGATTAATGCTGCACTCGTTAGGGAATCAAGAAGATGCTGGTGACGTACTTGGATCCGTAGTGGTAAGGGTGGCGGTGCCTGAGAAATCACAAGCCCCCTGTGCCTGCTGCCCCTTCCTCTGGTAGTAGCTGTTAGCAGCATAAGAGCAATGGGCTCTCACGGTGTTGGGATTGTAACAAGCGCCGTTCTGGAGAATGGGGGTGCAATCAGCCCCGGCTCCACATGCATAGTCCAGTGTTTTCTGGAGAGCTGCGTCGGCCATCTCAGGCTTGCACACACACCAAGCAGCGTCTGCCACCAGAGAAGCACATCTCCGGAAGGATTAAAAGACTAATGATCCTAATTGTTTTTTTTTTTTTTTGTTTCTCACAAGTAAACATTTTCCATTTCACAAGTTTAGGGAAGAAACGGAGATGGAAAATGCGATTTAGGTCTTGCTGCAAACATGAACAGAAACTAAAGAAACTTCAAGAAAAGACCAGAAAAACAACAATGTGGCTTGTAGATTGAGCATCAGAACAAGCACCGAAACATCAAAGATTACGAAGGATGAGATTTATTTTGAAGTGATGTTAATTACGCCGTACCTGATCCACCAACCATGGTCAACATGAGAATTACGAGAGCCAGAGCAGCCATATCAGAGAGGAAGAGAGAGAGAGAGAGGCTTTGTGTCTTGTCTTCGCGGCGAGGCTTTCTAATGCTTCATTTACTGATTCGCTCGCTTATCGCCTGCCTTCTCTGGACGCAGTGTCGCTCGGAAGAGTGCCACCATCCTCGCTCGCTGTTCATGTCCCTCGTCAGGATGCGTGAACCCATGTGTGGAGTCAAGAGAAGATCCAAGGCTCGGGGGTTGGCGTGCTGTCTCCATGCGCCGACAGTGGCCGCCGTGCAGCATCAGAATCTAGATTCGTCGATGCTGATAGAGAGGCATGTCATATTGTAGCAAGCTCGGTTTTTGGTTCGGAATCTTCCTCGAAGACCAGGCTGTTTCTCTTGTGTTTTTAGGATTAAAAATTAGATTTACGACGGATCTGCTGACCCAATAACTCGAGAAATTTCCTGCCTATAAAAAAACCCTGATGCAGTATATTATGATCTTCCATATGAACTACCCCTCTTATTAGCGAATATTCATTTAGAAAACTAAGACGAATCACAAGTAAAAATCCTATCAACCTTTATGGTTATTACAAAACTTGAAATTATTTTCATAGATAATATTAGATTTCTTGTCATGAGCCTAACAATGCTTACTTATAAGAAGTCGGTATACCTGCCTGCAAAGTTATCATTCTAGTTCATCGGATCGATTGCTCAACCGTTTGCACGGTTAACCCTACCCCAACCCGAGCAGTGAAGCAGGTTTCCTAATCACATTGCCATCTCTTGTAATACATGATCTCCAAGTCTGACACGGACATCTATGACCGATGATGATCCAAGTTCTTACGCTACAATGAGTGTTCGTTGCTTACTTGATCGCCGCAATTCTTAAATTCGTGTGATGTAATGAACATGGCCGTTGGCAACCCATTCCCTTCTATTTAATGATCATTAATGTGCACGTATATTGTTACGAGCGTACAGTTGTATGAATGATAGAAATAAGATAAGTCTAGTTCTCATTGTAGATCAACATCGTTGTATTTTTCAGATTCGACAATGATATGTTTGTAGAGTGGATAAAGACTTTCTGAATGATATCGAAAGTTACTTATTGTATACTTGATCTTTTATTTGATTTTAGTTTCTAACATTAAAATTTTTTGTATAATGGTAACATATTACAGTTTTTATATTCACATGAAAATCTCTATGAAATATGAAATGATAATAACAAATGGAGATGTTCACATTTCTTTTACCTTCTTTTAGCTTGAGCTTAGTGGCTCACATTTCTTTTTCCATTGCCATCACATACAAGTCTTTTAGCTTGAGCTTAGTGGCTCATATTTCTTTTTCCATTATCATCACATACAAGTAAGATAGTAATATTTTTTTATTATTGATAGAAAAGATAATTTTAATGTTTTAGTTAGTAATAACGATTGACAACACCGTTAGAGTTTACATGTGACTGTTGTGGATAAAGAGGAAGAGTAACGATAAAAGATAATGATCGTTCTGAATTGACGTTGACACAGTTATCAAGCAACCGTAGGTGCAAAGATACTTTGCAATTGTGTCAAAAAAAAATTTAAAAAATCATTTGTCACCATCAATGCTTTCAGAATTGTCAAGGATTGATTGGAAAATGGACGTGGGTTCATCCTCCCTTTCCTCAACTTAAATACTATAAGTTATTATAATTTGTCTCAGATTATCTTAGCAGTTGCTCAATCCAGTAGGTTCCCATTTGTAAGATGTTCTGTTGTTACAGGAAGGAGGTAAACCAGATAAAAAATTCAATGGCCTCGCCAAAGATAAATTGTTTTTAGGGATGTGTAGGATGTCACATGATCGAGTTAACCCCGAGTGATGACATCCCATACATCACCAGGTGCTGTCATATTTACGAATCTCCACAACAGGACGTGATAAGATTCGTAACGAGAATACGAATGATGATCCACTGCAGAGTTGGTGATTCATAAATACTTGAGAAAAAAAAAATACTAAAAAAGAACAAAGGCTGATGCAACCCTCTTTTGGAGATTACATACGTACGGGATCGCTGCCAATGCTTTGCAGCTGAACTGATGAAAGGGGAGTGTGATGCTTGATGCAGCAAAAGACAAAAAGGGAAGAAAGAAGATAGCCAAACAGAGGCCCCATTATTACATCAAACTTTATGCCTCCGCTCATGCATGCATATAAATAAATATAGCACCAATGAAATAAATCACCGTTAGTGCTAAGAAGAGGATGGATGGATGGTAGGTTAACAATAATTGATTCTTCTGTGTCTCTAAATGGATAGATAAATAATGCCATGGAAATGGATAGCCACAAAACATTAGGATTGAGCATCTTGTACCTCAGGCTTAGCAGCTGCTACGCCCGCTTCATTCTTGACTGCACCATCACCTGAGAAGCAAGTTCAATTTCAAAGACTTATACATGAATAATGAGGGTAGCAAGATGCCGGTAAAGGAACAGAGACTAGGAGATCGATCGATCGATCGATCGCTAATGATCATCGACTAGGAGATCGATCGATCGATCGATCGATCGATCGATCGCTAATGATCATAGAAATAACACCCCATTCGCAAGCATAACAACTGGTATGCCTGCAAAAACCTCCTACCACCGGCTATATTGGAACCAACAATCTCACTAATAGCTTGGCTAATAGGTTAGGATCGTAGAACAAGTTTAGGGTCTGCCGCTTAGCAAAAACAAAAATGATCTCAAGAATTTAATTTGTCAGGTATATTAAAACGTTGCATTCTTCAAGTCCAACAGCATGAGCATTGGGTACAGATTGCAGAATTCTTTCGTATGATTTAAGTTCCCAATTTTTTGACAAAGAATTTCTCGTTAGATAAGCCGGTAGAAATATAAGTTAGCGATTATACCTCCGTCCTCAGGTAACTCAGAAGTCCAAAGAGTAAGGTTGTCCCTCAGCAATTGCATGATCAAGGTGCTATCCTTGTATGACTCCTCGCTCAGGGTGTCTAATTCTGCAATTGCTTCATCGAAAGCTTGTTTTGCCAATTGACATGCCCTGAGACCCCACACACACACACACACACACACACACACAAAACCAAAAAAAAGGTTCCGAGCGCTTTAATTTTTTCGCACATCAAACAAAACAGAGAAATCGGAAGGAACGACTGTACCTCTCAGGAGAATTCAGGATTTCGTAGTAGAAAACTGAAAAGTTGAGAGCGAGACCGAGTCGAATTGGATGGGTTGGGGGCAGCTCAGTGTTGGCTTTTTCAGAGGCATCCTACAAAAATAATAAAATAAGATAATAATAATAAAGAACACAATCAGAACCAAGAGAACAAACACTGGACGTGCCTGATAGCCCTTCAAAGACTGGTCGGCTGCTTCTTTCCTTTCTTCTTCGGTCTTGAACTCTGCAATGTAGCGGTAATAATCACCCTTCCTGTAAACAAAATTAAGTCGACGAGTTGTATCAGAGTTGTTGTGCATGTTAAATAACAGGAAAGAGGACTCCGGAGACGACGATCACCAAATCAGCTATTCCATATCGTGATGAAATCGAGAGAAGATTCGAATAGGCTACGACTCGGTCCAAGAACCAATAATACATAAATACCACTAGGAAAACCAGAGAAGTGAACGATAGATATACCAGACGCATAACCAGAAAGCTAGAGATTATGCATAGTTTTGATCTAGCACAAGGAAAATATTTATGTTTCTAACATATTGATACCATTGGCTTAACGATAAAGATGAATGAGTGAGCAGTCAACACAAAGTTGAGTAATCAACGAGACGGATGTAATAAACAGCATAAAATAGAAACATAAGCGAGCAGAAAAAATCTCTTACATTTTGGCATAAAATACTTTAGATTCGACGCTGCTGGAGAACGGGATGAGATGCTGATCGATGATGGCCAAGATGTCATCACACATCTGGGTGAGTTCTTCCTCTATCTTCTGCCGATAGCCCTGGATCAGCTTAACGTTCTGCTCGTTTCCCTTTGACTCTTCCTTCTGCTCGATGGACGACATAATGCGCCAGGACGCCCGGCGAGCCCCGATCACATTTTTGTAGCCCACCGAGAGGAGGTTTCTTTCCTCGGCTGTCAGCTCCACATCAAGCTTCGCAACTTTCTTCATGCTTTCGGCCATTTCTGGGTGGAGATCGTGACAAGCACCGGATCATTATTGTTACAATTCTCATCACCATTTTTTAATGCTTCAGGCATCAAAGAAAAGCAAAGATATCGTTTTCCCAGAAATTAATCCAAAATGAATTGCCTAAAATGGATATAGGGACGTGGACCTAAAGCAATCGATCCACCTGGTTAGGTATGATTGGCAGAAGAATAGCTAACCGCATGAGTCTTGCATCCAACAACCAAAAGATTAAAGGCAAATGAGGGCTCGATGATCCAAATAATAATAACGTATTATTGTAATCCATCAACGACTTACTAGATTTTAAAGAACAAAATTGAAGATGGAAGATGAAGATTAGATTAACCCCGAGGGAGGAAATTTAACTGAAACCCTCAAAGTCTGTGGAGAAATGATCGTCTTTATCATCGGAAAACACACTTGTCAAGCTCTCATCTTTGGGATCGATAAGAACAAGCTTTACAGGTAAAATCGAGGTAAGAAAAACAGATGAAGGGGGGGGGAAGAAAGGTCTCTCACCTTCGTAGCGCTCGGCTTGCTCGGCGAGCTTGGCCATATAGACATGGCTCTCCCTCGCCTTCTCCGTCGACATGGATTTTCTAGGGTGGAAGAGGAAAAGAAGAGAACGGGAAACTTCGAACCAGAGAAGGAGAACCAAAGGAACCGAGGAGGGAAGAGGGATAGGGAGGAGAGGCGGGTATTTATAGGTGCGGGTCGGGCGGGCGACGCGATAAAAGAGGCGGAGAAATGCTCCGGGGCTGCGGCTCGCCTGTATCGGCGGAGACAGGGAACGGAGCCAGACCACCACTCACAGCATACTCACGTCATGGACCCCTCTTTTTATCCTTCCCCCTGTCTCACGTGACGCACACCATCCAATAGGCTGTAAGAGTCATGTTAGTAGCAATTTAAGTAGTCATTTAAATACTACATCACGATATATATATATATATATATATCTCCAAAACTCAAGTTCATTACGAGATGTTAAGATGTAGTATTAATTCTTCCGCATAGAGAACAACTATTTATCAGGGGAGTATAAGTAGCTCACCATTTAATCAGCAGAATTTTTTTGCTTGATCTCATCCTCAAGGCAGCAACGGCAATGATCCACGCGTGATCCTGTCGCGTGTCTGAGGCCTGATAAATAAGACCGGTGAATTATAATGACAAACAGGTTTATTCACCAAAGACTGCAGGAGGATCAACCAATCCATTCTCCAATAATATAGTAGTAATACGAAACAAGATCCAAAGTTGGAACAGGTTTTATAGGAAGAAAATGAATTCATGTATCTGGCATTCATTATTTCACTTGATCTTGGAATGTTACATCACAAGTACTGTGAACGGAAAGCAAAATCCTTCCAGACGTCTGAACTTTCATGGCGATTATGATGAACAGCAAAACAGGAAGGGCCAGTGAAGATCCCATTCTGAAGATCTAAAGAATAATTAAGAACTAGTGCCCACCATCAATAGCGGAGCAAATATGTGCGGCGCCGGAACCAGTTGTAATCTGGAAGGCTCTGGATTGGTCCCATGCCTGCAATTGCAACATCCTGCAAGGCCAAAGTGGCACCAGAGTTAAATGATGATAATACAAAGGGTACCACAAACTGGAAAAGAACATTGACCAGTGGTGTTACACATTCTCACTAGATCAGATTACGAAAATATACAAGGGAGACTTTTTCAAGAAAAACTTGAAGGCTCACCAACTAGTAACACATCTTAAAAATTGGACATGATTCTAACACAAATCTTGTAGACAAAACTCCAATTGCAGATGCTACCTAACACTGAAATGCAGGCTTGATTCTTGCATCATTTATGATACCATTCAAGTCCCCTACATCTACCTCGGTATCACTGACTTTTTTTATCAATAATAAAGCATTGCTTTGTAAATAAGAAAAGTAACCTATACCTGATCAAATATAAAACGATTGGCAACACGCTTAACAGTGCTAGCATCGACTGCATCTATCCTTGCAAAGAGTTCAGCAACTGGGACTCTTCGTCTATATGTAAGCATCTGCAAGCATAAAAAAAGATTAATAAAGATATGAAAGAGAGCAGGGTACATGATTTAAGACTTATTGTGACCAAGTATTTTTTTATGAGAGAGTAACAGAAAAAAACATGTTAACAAAATAAAACAACTCATTACCTGACGGCCAATATCCTCAGCAACAGGGCTGGTTCCATCGATGTGAAGTTGAAGAGAAGATTTGAGCTGTAAAAAACCATTGATTGATTGTGGCTTATACTTATAGACCAGCTAAGAAATTCAATAGAACATACTACCAGTATGTAATTTTTGCTTATTCATCATAGTTTGGACATATTCTTTAACATAAGATTCTTTGGTTATACTCCTGAGTCTCCATTGTACCACCATAATGGAACAAATAAAGCACATCTGTGTCAATTAATTACCTGATTACGTGCACGAGTAACATCAGCCTCCGAGACTCTGTAAGACAGCTTGCTTATCTCATACATAATTGCATAAGCCAAATCATCCAAGCAATCCGGCTGTTCATGAAAGGTGGAGAAATTTTAGCCAACAAATTTTAACTTGCACAAACAAAAGCATGCTTCCTATATTTAAAGCCACTGTAAAACAGAATCCATATTCCACTGCTTTGATGTAATCACCATCTGGCCATTAATACCATTATAACTGAGCCCATGTATACCACTAACAAACAGCATATTCTCATAAAGAAGGCAAAGGTAAGATTCATGCTGTTGAAATATCATGTGGTATCTATATGATGAACAGTATGAAATACTATGCTTTTAAAAGAAATTCATTCTGAAAGACTGCTGCACAACTAAGGATGACACAAAGTTTAAGACTAGAAATTCAGGTAAAACTTGCATCAAGCTATCAAATAGAATTTGCATGACACATTTCAGTATGGGTAAAGCCTAATTGATTCATTTTCTACATAATGTCAACACATGCTTTAAACAGTTTCCTCATAGTAGTGATTCCGTACAATCAATGCGAAAACTACTTTCTCAATGACTCATCAATGCAAAGCCAACTTGTTCAGAGACAAAGAATAATTCCTTTGTCATCCGCAAACAAACTACTTTAGTATCACAATTCCCATTGTACGGCCATATTTCATCAGTACATATCATATACCATCGTATAGTGAAAAAAAGATTAAGTACACCTCAAAGTTCGGTAAGAAAATAAAAGCTAACTAAGAAGCAGGTTTAACAGGAGGCTCTGGTAAGATTACTATAAATAACAACAATTTTTTTGAACAAAAACTTGTCAGCTACAAGGATCCATCCTTACATGCAATTTAGCGCTGACAGTGTAGCAGGTGTCATGCAAGAGCAAACATGTACATTGTAATTGATTGTGTCAAGTCTTACCCGATTTCATTCCTCACAACGACACCTCAAGTTTCAATTACTCTTCCAACCAAAAATAAATCATGGCCATCCTACATGGTGAAGAAGCAACCTTGTAGTTGCCCTCTATATCAGAACCAAGTCAAAATGTACAGGACTTTAATATTGTTGCCAGTACCTTTTGATGATTAAGGCAAATAAAACTACAGAATAGATACAGACTCACTTTTTTCCAGAGATATGATAAGGTGTAAGGATACTGTTCGTTCTTTAATTCACAGATTCACTTTGCTAAGAGCTTATTCAACATACTGTGGTTTTAAGATTTGACAAATTAGGATTGAGATCGAATTATGCAGACCCACTTCAGAAACTTGTTATCTTACAATTTGTTCTCCCAACAGAAATTCGCAAAACTATTACTTGTTCCCAGTAATACTAGACAGCACAGGTGTATATATTGCTTAATATACTAGTCCAACCAGTTATACGCAAACTGATACTGGTTGAAAATTTAAATCCTTGGAGTAAATATCTTCAAACTTAAATGATAAGCTAGTATCTTAATCATCATTTGAATTATAAATGGTCAAAGTATTTATAAGCTTATTCAAATAAAAAGAACTCAAAATTAGACCATAAGCTGCCTCTAACTGCTCCAATTAGATAACAATAAAAATCAACAAACTGAAAGGAACTCTACTGAAATCGCAAGTTTCTGGACATAATCCTGTGCTTAATTTTCACAATTCACAAATCACCAAAAGCAATGAAACCTGAGGCAAAACTTTTACAGATCAGGCTGTATACATATTTGAAAATGAAAATATGCTAGAAATATCGCTTTTAATGAACCAATCACCATTTATCAATATCCACTATCAACTTCAGCATTTCCTATCTGGATAAAAACATAAAAAGATCACTAACCTTGGCAACTGCATAAACACCAAACAGACCAGTGTCTTTATAGTTTGTATTGAAAGCCATCATGCTTTCAGCAATCTCATTAATGGCAATTCTTTGGGACAGCTCTGAACTGCTTAAAATTGGGCATGCGATCAATACAGGTCAAAACTTGGATTTAAATATTAATATCATCTGAGCCTATGAAGAAGACTATAACAACCCACCCCATGTGCTTTCCACCACCAGCGTTCTTGTTCCAAGAACCTAGCATAGACTGCATGACCATTAATGCGATAGAATCTGGGTCTGCCCAAGATGCTCCACTAAATGCAACCGCAAATTGCGCAAGTGGAATATCATCATCTATTATCCTAACCTGGACATGGCAGACTTTAGAGGCAAGAAAGAATATTGTGAAAAAAAAAAACATATCTAAGAGAGAATAATGGCCAAACATTTAAAATTGGGTTCCCACCTCAGAACCCGTGAAAATAGCCGGTTCCTTCGCGACCAATTCAGATGCTGTAGTAGGATCATTTGACAGCTTTGTGAACACCTTTTTAACCTGCTCAACTATGTCCTCATGTTTAACAGCACCAGCAGCTGAGATGACCTAAACCATCATAAACAAAAACTAAAAGTTACACCAGCTAAAACTTGGGAAATTTGTAAAAAAAAAAAAAAGCAGGCGGCTGGGTCAGTCTAATACAATGATCACGCAGAAAATCAAGAATGGTAATCCGAATAAAAACGCACCATTCTAGGGGCTGTGTAATGAGTGGATATGTAGTTCTTAAGGTGCTCTTTAGTAATAGTCTTGATGTTCTGAGCAGGTCCTAGAATGGTTCTGCCAAGTGGAGTATACTGGAATGCAGTTGCATGCAAATGATCAAAAATAACTTCTTCAGTTTGTCCCTCAACCTACATGACAGAGAAAGATGATATTAACATATAGTACCAACTAACAGTTCATATAAAAGTAATCATCAACAAGTTTACTGAGGTTTTCCTAAAACAAATGTTTAATGTGATGTCAAAAACACAAATCTGGGAGATCAGTATATCCAATGAACTCCATAAAATTAAAATGTGTTTCACTTTAAAAGTTTATATAAAGAAAATGGTATGCAAGTGATGACATGTTAAGATAAAATAACCTTAGGTTATCCTGGCTAGCATGTTTACCTGACAAAAGGGAAGAAAAAAAAAAACAGGAACACAGCTTCCGGATCATGTTTCAAACTACTAATATTAAATCAGCTACAGTAACAAAACACAAGCAGCAGCAGCAACAACAAAGTCATAACTCCCAACTATTTGGGATCAACTACATAAATCTTTTGCTGCCATAACACAAGCAAATCAAAGTTTATGCATAGAGTAAGAAAATATTATACTGCTAAAAATTGTGGGCAGGACACATTTGGGTTACAAGCAATATAAATTACATAAGTTACATCAAAGTTATATGCAAATAATTTATCACAGAGAACAAATGAAGATGAACTCAATCAAATATTCCTCAGCTAAACCAACCAACAGGATTCACAACAGAAATTGAAACAGACAGAAACAAGTAGTAAAAGAAATTCCAGGACTATAAATCATCATACTCAACTCATATTCAATTCAAAATCTACAGACAGTATCCACAATTACGGGGACCAAATCTCAAAATTTAAAGCCATAACATTTCACTTGTTCACTTTTGAACAGATTTTCTTTTTCTTGGGATTGGAGCAGACAGTTAAAATGATCAAATAAGAGGCATAAATAGGCAGAATTATAACATCAATATAATTGTGTATTTTGTACACCATGTTACCCATTATAAAAAACTATAAGCCGATAGAATCAACATCCTTCAACATTTACTTTAAAAACAGAAGACACATTTGACTACTAACAGATTTATGTTATAACAACACCAATAAATTAATGAAATAAGAAACATCAACAAGCAAATGTTTGAGTGAACCATTACAATAGATGATATGAAGATTAATAAAGAACAATAGGCACTTCTCCAATTTCTTATCCATAAACTACTTTGTCGTTAATATCCACGTCAATAATAGCCATCAGACCCCTCTCCACTATTATATATCCATTTGCTGATATAGATACAAACAAACAAATATATGTACGCCAGAAAAAAAGATACTGAATCAACAGAATCTTTTACCAGCACCTCCCATGTCTACATTGTAGTATACATTAAAACTCATAATTTATTTTGATGCACTAATTGATAGGTCATGTAAGACAACTTAAGATCAAGTAAAAGGCTCTGACCATACAAACACAGTAGCAACAGAGTCTGGTTGTTTAACTGAAAATTGTAAGATAACAATTAAATTACACTATTCACTCCACTAAATTTCAAAGACCATGCTCAAACCAACTTCTACTATTGGCAGCAGTTCTCCAATATATTTGTAATTGTCAGTATACTTCATGACATGTTATCTACTGAAAATAAGAAAGGTCATTCCTCCTATGTAGCCCAAATAAGCACAAACAACAAATAGCATATAACTGACAACATTGTTGCTTCTTATGCATCTGTTGACTAAGTGTAAACATTTCTTAATCTTCCACATTAATTGCATAACCTACTGGATAATTTTTGAACCCACATTCTCATCATGAATAAAAGAGTTTTTGAAGAGGGAACACTTCTTTAACATCAGTCATCTAATACAGTACCAGAATGGACACAAAGCTTGACACTATAATGCTTCTCATCCATTAATCTTGTAACATAAACATGAAAATTCATTTATAAAGAAACAGCTACCAGAACATGCAACCTTCACAGCTACAGGTTATTGTTTTTACAAAACTTAATATAACCATAAACCCCTTGCAACATATTATTCAGGTTTTCATTAATAGCATTATCGTAAATGCCTAACATGATGAACATGCAACTCTTTCATCTCCTTGGGTTGAAAAAAATATATATCCAGTGTGATTTTCTTGCTAACTTCCTGTCATAACCTACTAAATTATTTTCACCAGAAAGCTAAGTGGTATCTAGACAGTAAATGTATGACAGAAACATAAGAAGATGCTAAATCACCAAGCACAGAGACTTTTTAGGAACCCACTATATCGTGTATTACCAACAACATACTATCAATGGACTTTCACTTATATTTCCTCAGTTGTATGATGATGCATGCAAAACCTCTAACACACACTGCTTATAAGTACCTAGCATCTTAATGCAGCAACTTATTCAAAGTGTTTTATCTTAGCCAATTACTCATGTAAACTAATTATCCTCACCCTCAAGTTCTTGCCTACAGTATGCAGATCTGTTTGCTAACAACTAATGGATCAGCGAATATATAAAATATAGATCAAATGTCTAATAAATTATTAATATAAAATAACAACGCAATGAAAGCAGAAAGTATAATAAGAGACTGCCAGAACTGATGTCATCAATTTCAAGGTTAGTATAACTCATCAATTCAGTCTCTTGACCTTCTTTTGTTTTTTCTTTAAGCCATAAGATCTCTGATACAAATTAGGAACTGGCTGATATACAATCAAACTATAAACAAGAAGGAATCAGAGTTGGATTAAAAGAGTAACTGTGAACTTTGTTCGAGGCAAAAAGTGTAATTAACAATGTTCATCGACTTTGAAGTGGATATTTTAGAAAAAGTTGGTCTTTTACAACGGAGGAGGTACAAGATACTAAATTCTGAATCATACCTCTTCCATCTCCCTGAGGATGACATCCCGCTCCCTCTCAATGCGCTTCTCATCGAAGCATGAATTCTGAAGTATGTCTGCAAGGATCTCGAGCGCCTTGGGCACATCCTTATCCAACACCTTGGCATAGTAGGTGGTCTGCTCCCGCGAGGTGTAAGCATTCAGATGCCCCCCCATGTTCTCGATCTCCTCCTCCAGCTGCCGCACCGTCCGTGACTGCGTGCCCTTGAAGATCATGTGCTCCAAGAAGTGCGCGGTCCCGTTGGTCTCGTCGGTCTCGAATCGGCTGCCGGCGTCGATCCACACGCCGACGGTGGCGGTGCGGGAGGCAAGGGTGGACTCGGTGGCGATGCGGAGACCGTTAGGGAGGGTGGTGACGCGGGTCTGCGGCGCGGCGAGGATGGACGTGTGGTCGGCGAGGGCGGGGTGGGGGGAGGCGTAGCGAAGGAAGCGGGGGTCGGGGTCGTCGAGGCGCTTGATCTTGGACCGGACGGCCTCGGCGAGGCGGTCGTAATGCATGACGGGAGGCCTGGCCGGGGCCGGGGCGGCCAGGTCGGGGAAGGCTAGGGCAGCGGCGGTGGAGGCGGATCGGCTGGAGAGGAGGGGGCGGCGGCGAGAGAGGGTGAGGAGCTTACGGATCGCCATGGCTAGGGTTAGGGGAAGGGAGAATGGGAAAAGAGAGAGGGAGAGAGAGAGAGAGAGAGATTTCTCAGTGGCAGGCTCCTCCTCATAGCCGAGAACATCTAATGTGACTAACTTCACCGGCCCAAACTTCTAAAGTTGGGGAGCAAGGTCTCACTAGATGGATCTGACCCGAGACCATCGTTTGCCTATCAACCGCAGATCCTGGAATCGAAGGCCGGCCCAAAATTCTAGGCCCAAATTCTCACTCGATGGATCTGATCTGATTCATCGTTTGCCTGTAAATACCCAGTCCTCACCATTGTTTGATTTTGATTCCGGATCAATCGTTTTTTTTTTCTTTTTTCTCAAAAAAAAAAATCAGAGTGATTTTTTAATTAAAATTATTATTTTTAATTATTATTTTATTATTTCAATCATTGATTTTTTTTATTTTTTAAATTAAAAATAATTTTAAGTATTAAACAAAATTAATAAATTTATTTTTAAATTTAGATAAACATGTATAACTGTAATGAGTGTAATGACATGAAAAAAATTGATATAGAAAATAAAGGACGAATTCAAACTAGAAATTCAAGTATAGAGTTTTTTTTTTTTTTTCAAAATGCTCATTCTATCCCTTTTAGCTATCGCCCTCTACCCTGCTCACTCTTGGTCGTGCATTCTCCCCATCAATCACTTTGCATCGCCATGTTGGTTATTCCCTTCTTATCATAAACAAATCTATGCAAAGGATATTCTATGTAGTATTTGTATATGTTTGTGTTTTTCAATTTTGTTCATGCTTTATACAAAATGTAAGAGTTTATACTGGACTTGACAACCCCATTTTAATTGGTTTTTATAGTCATCTTAATCATGTAAGTGTAAATTATATAAAAATTGCTAACTCGATGAATTCGATACTTATGCATAGACATATGTGGACAATGGGCTGTCCATGGCTATACTAAGGCGATCAAAATATAATGTCGTGAAGCATAAAGATTTTATCTTCGGTACGGGAAGGATACATCTCTATGAGACTAAAGTATGTAATAGGTTTAGCATTGTTATTAAACCTTGAGGGACACGATGGAGGTTATATTAGCGAAAAGTCATAATCTAGTAAGTGCATTCATAGTGGAGGAACAATGCACAGTTTGTTTAAAAAGACATAATAGTCCAAGAGGATAGTAGTATTGAAACTTCCAAAGAGAAAGATAAGAAGAGAAAAGTTATTTCAATGGGACAGATATCAAAGAGGGATAAGTTTCGATTTTCTAAAAGGAGAATTATATATAATAGATTGCACATGTTGATTAGGTACCTCAAGACAACAGTTCTATAAAGCTCAATGGACTTAGAGAGTGGCGAGAAATCATTGCATGATCTCACACGAGATAATACATTGATAGGCATTATGAGATCTGGTGGGAGAGCAACCTTAGACAACACCAAATGAAGACACATTTAGAGCCAATATGAGAATCAGACTTAACGGAAGGCTAACCCCTAGAATAGTAAGCACGAGGGCCACTATCAACTCAATGCAAACCGATTAATTGAACAATTTGTGTGGAACTTAATGAAGTACTCAAGCCACATTAAGGGAGTCGATATATAAAACGAAATATAGAACAGATATATTAAGCTTTTCTTGGATCTAGTCAAGGCCATGAACTATTACAGAGACAAAAATAAGATCATATCATTCTCATAACTATCTTAATTTATTTTAATTTTATCCTCCATAAATTATAACATTTCTTTTGTCTCCCTATTGAACGTGAGACGAAGCAATTTATAAGAATTAGATGAGTATAATTTTTACGATGATATCCTCCGAGTAATTTAGTCATTTGCAAGATGGAGGTGTTATTATTTTTCATTGGGTGGCACAAACTTTCGTATGTCATTCAGAAATCCTATTGTGGCATTATCATAGTCATCAAGTCAGGGGGGAACATATACTGTATAAAATGTAGGAAAGCTTGGCTTCACTATCTTGGCTTTTGACCTTCTGGCTTTGTGCATTACAGCTGAGGTCAATGTCTACAATCCTTCTTATTCTCTCCATAATAAAAGTTGTGATACAAATGACATTGTTCCTGACAATGATGCATAAAAATCTGGACAATTGTGCTCAGTCGCAACAGGTTTTCCTGTGGTTCTGCTTACAAGCTCATAAGTTTGTGCCAAGTGAGGCGAGAAACACTGGTGGGGAATTTTGGTCACAGAACGCAATATTGGTATCAGATTTTTAGCATTTTAACCCTCTTATAGGAACAAGGCTTGTCACTTGCGTACAGTTGTTACAGTTATTTCTAATCGCAAGCAGTCAAATGTGCCAACATAAAGTTTTCACATTTGCTCAGACAAATATGTAAATGGATTATTCTTTTCATCGCAAACTGAAAAAATCAAGATCAAGGCAAAAAAAATAGAAGCTTCAAACGTTGCTTGGTTAGGCAAACAAAAGGGTCAGCTCCAAATGCTGAGAATTTTAGCTGAGAATGCATCCTGCAATTTGAACTTGAGCCTTCACAAGTGGTAGAAGAATTTAGTTTACCAACGACAGTTGGGTATTCAAAAGAATTCGTCTGCCAGATACATCCACGCTTCGATTCATTTACCTGGCATTAGAACATGAACAAATGAGTGAGAACATACCATCATCGATAAATCTCAAGTGTTTGCAGATCATCAAATAGAATTTGTCTACATGCTAAACAAATGAATTGTATTAGCATCTCTTGTGGCTATCATCATATCCAGCCAGAAATTATTTTCTGACAAGCAAAGACTCAAAATAATCAATATCCACATGTTATTAGTCCTCCTTGATTGACTTAAGACACTGAGCTTACTGGTTCAAAGACGCTAATTGTTCCTTCACAATGCATATGATTAAATCTTGACTCTTTCGGAACTACCGTGCAGGGTTTTGTTGATCTCTATTACAAAAATGAAACATATAAGGTTTCAGAATACAGTGAAGAGCAAGAAACAAGTTAGATGCTTACTTTCTCGGGTTGAAGGGTTGATCAAAGTGCAGCATGGGCTGGTCTCACAGTACAATATCTCTTTTGGATTCTGATTCTTCCTATTTCCTTGTCTTGATCTTTAAACTTTTAAACAGAACTCATATTAGTTGAGTGAGAACAGGGAAACTGTAATGACACATGACAATGAAGAAAGGAAACGTACTTTATGTTCGGAAGCTATTCTGAGGTCTTCTGAATTTAGATTGTATACCTTATCCTGCCTCTCTCTCTCTAACGTTGTCTGCTTGATAAAATCCACTTGCTCAGCAGCCTATCACATTAATCACAATGTAATAATGAGGAACATACAATTTTAAAAGAAAGTAGCATTTGTTTGAACAAAAATTCTGTAGAAGCCTACGTGAAGATCAAACTCAACATGTTCACTATGAAGAATGAGATTAATTGGTTCAGTTGGCTCCTTTATGCCAGGCTTTGGCGGGTACCGTTGCATCAAAGATCAATGTCATTATCGGTAGTTGATCTTGAGTTGAACTATCAGTGATGGAATATGTAAATACAATCAGATCAGCCAATTTTCAATATAAAACAGACCATATGTATCAATCCAGTAGCGTTTAAATCAAAATTTCCTATAAAATTTTGATCCATTTTAGTTCTTACAAAATCTAGGTTAAAACTAAATTGCGCTCATATTTAAAATTCATTAGATTGTGTGTGTGTGAGCATATATATGCATATATACTTTCAGTTATTGCAAGCTACATCTGGTTTGGTTGTGTGATCATTTTTTTATGTTCTGAGATGTTTCAAGGTTGTTATTGTGATAATTTGTAAGCATAATTTCTTGTCCCAATTAACTCTAACCAGACATCTTATCAATCGTCACTGATCTAAATATGTATTGCATGAATATAATTCTTCAGTCTGCCGAATAATCAAATTGAAGATCGGTAAAAAAATTAGTCATGTTACAGGACCACTATTAGTGTGTGTGTGTGTGTGTGTATATATTCTTACAAAATCTAGGTTAAAACTAAATTGCACTCATATTTAAAATTCATTAGATTGTGTGTGTGTGTGTGTATATATATGCATATATACTTTCAGTTATTGCAAGCTACATTTGGTTTGGTTGTGTGATCATTTCTTTTATGTTCTGAGATGTTTCAAGGTTGTTATTGTGATAATTTGCTAGCATAATTTCTTGTCACAATTAACTCTAACCAGTCATCTTATCAATCGTCACTGATCTAAATATGTATTGCATGAATATAATTCTTCAGTCTGCCGAATAATCAAATTGAAGATCGGTAAAAAAATTAGTCATGTTGCGGGACCACTATTAGTGCCATTGAATATTCTACTAAATACTGCCTTCTGTTCTATGATATGCATGCAAATGATTAGAATTAAGAATGTGATTAAATGTGAAACCTCAGGTTCTTCCATATTCCATGTGAGCCTTTGCGTGAAGGGTTTTCTTTTCTCCTCCTCGAAAAGCACCCCTCTTATTTTCTTGGTAAAGTTCTCCTCTTTGCATCTTCCTTTTTGCTGTCAAAGAAAATTTTCAATCTGTTCAGATTCATTGAACAGTAATAAGCTTATAACCAAATCTATCTTGGAACTTCATATTAGTTGAGGCATTGAATATTCTACTAAAGACTGCCTTCTGTTCTATGATATGCATGCAACTGATTAGAATTAAGAATGTGATTAAATGTGAAACCTCAGGTTCTTCCATATTCCATGTGAGCCTTTGTGTGAAGGGTTTTCTTTTCTCCTCCTCGAAAAGCACCCCTCTTATTTTCTTGGTAAAGTTCTCCTCTTTGCATCTTCCTCTTTGCTGTCAAAGAAAATTTTCAATCTGTTCAGATTCATTGAACAATAATAAGCTTATAACCGAATCTATCTTGAAACTTCATATTAGTTGAGGCAGATTAGAAATTATGTAGAGAATTTAAATTTTCAGGCATTACTAAACCTAATCTCGAGGAAGAGAAAAGGAACAAGGACAGATACCAAAAAAAGTGCATACTTGTCTAGTAAATCCTTCCAACAGAAATAGCATGTTACATGAACACAGATTTTGCATAATGCCTATCCAAGAAATGCGTAAAATTCTTGTAGACATTTTTTATGACAAGGTGGATTTGAAGCAGCCGATATTGAGACTGAATATCCGACAAATTTCCAGATTACTTTTTGCTCCTTGCCTCTTTGCACCATTGATTTACCACTACTTGAGGTTCAAATTCAAATGAATTACCTTGTTTCTCGAGGCTTTGTCATCGGTCATCTAAGCAGAGTAAACAACCCATGCAGATCCATAAAATTGAGGTCATGATATGTGCGCATGCGGCAAGCGCCCACATTAGTCTCCTGCCTTTCATCTTTCTTAAACTAAAAGAATTCCAGGAAAAGAAAGGTCTCCTATGCATTTCAATCTTTCATGAACCAAAAAGAGTGCAAATAACTTTTAATCGGAAAAGAAGAATTGATTCTCTCAATACTGTGTTTGGATGAAATGTCAGATTCTAGGGCCTCACTGCCATAAACTAATTTCAAACCCACTATAATCTCTATCATTTTCTTTGTACAAAAAGAGAAGATATCAGTATCTAAACGTCGGAATACCTCAGTCCTCAGCTTGAGTGGTTGGT
Organism: Musa itinerans; assembly: GCA_001649415.1. NCBI lineage: Eukaryota > Viridiplantae > Streptophyta > Magnoliopsida > Zingiberales > Musaceae > Musa > Musa itinerans. The sequence goes on from LVTN01000362.1 coordinate 246,820, forward strand.
GTGTCACTTTAGGCTTCTTAGTCAGGCTGCTTCCCGGAGTACCAGTTCTCTTCTAGAATGCATAAATAGTTAATGCCAAAGAAACGTAAACCTTATCGAGTAAAAAACATGCTATAAAGCAACACAAATTTGATATGCCAAACAGGATCTACGCAATAGGAGAGACATAAAAGATTATGCATGGAAGAATTCATACATTGCATCTGTTAGCTCGGCCATCTGATTCACTATTCCATCTGTTCGCAACATTAAGAAGGCAACAAAATTAAATCGATGGTTACCGACAATAATCAGAAAGAAAAGATGTCTGGATAGTATCACTGACCGATCACCGTTGCTGTTCACCGAAGACTGCATGGTGGAATCTCCGTCGTCGTCCTCACCATGGAAAGTGGATGAGTAAGAGGCAACTGGGGAATAGGAGACCTCGGTGACATCCGCCTTCGTCGGAAGCTGCAAAGCTGGCAGGGCCCAAGTCATCACCTTCCGCTTGCTCTGGCCTCCGCTGTCGCCCTTCGTCTCCTTCGAGATTGAAAAGAGCCTCTCGAATGTCTTCACCAGATACATCACGCGCCCGGCCCCCGGCTCTGGTAAGCTACTCATGGCTTCTTCCAGCATCATTCTCCTCATCATCCTCATCTTCGAACTCCCCTCCAATTCTCCGGTCCCTGGTTCTTCCGCCAGCGAACACCAGATTTCTTCGCGATTCTTCTTCATTTTCTCTGTTCCATCTGCCTGAATTCTCACAAAGGGCTTCTCCTGCGGTGTGGCGAGGCCATCGCTGGCGACTTGTCGACGTTTCGTAGACTTGAAATCCCTGTTTCCTTTCACCGAATCCTTCTCACCAGCAGCCGTTCGCTTCGCATTTGCTAGAGAAGGAGACGACGACATCTTCGCCACCGATTTCTTCGTTTTTGCGGACAGAATCGCCGGAGACTTGATTGATCTCGGCGGAGTGGAAGCGGCAACATTTGGATCGATGTTCTCCGAGAGATAACATCTCGGGGCACGGTATTTCTTGACAGGGGTCGTCATGCTGCCGTTCCGGTCCCCAGAATCGATCGCAGAGCGAGTCGGAAGCGGAAGAAGTGAATCTAAACACGAAGCTCGACGATCTGGAGATGGGTTTAAGTAGCTTGAGAGGAGCGGGAGATGGAAAAAGGTGGGAGTTTTGAGGTTGGATTGGGGCGGAGGGATTATTATAACGTTGTGGGTGCGGAGGCGGCGACCTCGCAACGGCTAGTTGGTGATGATTTAAGGTAAGTATTTAACATACGATTTAGCCGTTGGATTAAGCATCGTATTAAAGGTTTTTGCACATTTTAATTACTCAAGTTTTTTAGATATAAATATATATATATATATATATATATAT
>LVTN01000362.1:248926-264641 GCA_001649415.1 Musa itinerans
ATATATATATATATATATATATATATATATATATGATTTCACCTTTTGTATTTTAAATAGAAAAAAAACTATTGATCAAATGCTGAATTGCTTTTTCCATTTTTAACCCGTGCCACTAATTATAAGGATCCATATAACTAAACCCAAAAGTTCAGAAATTATATTTTGTTATATATGGTAGGATCAGTAATAGTACAAACTTTAGACAAGCTTTAATATCTCAATTGAGTGAAAAAAAATTCAATCATCATGTCTTACTTTCACTCTTGATACTTTTTTTTTAGGATCATCGAACTTTTAAGTTTTGATCTATCTTACTTTTGGATCTTGCTTCCAACCATTTATACTTTTGTTCTTTTGAAGAGTTAGAGAATGTTACAATAGTCTTATTTTTCAACAAAGAATAACTCATATAAATAAGTGAAAGAGTTGTCACTCGAAGAACCCTTGAACTCTTACCATCACTCACCAACCTAAGGCTTCAACCATCCCAAAATATGAAATATATAAAGAAAAATATCTGAAAGCATGGCTCTAAGCAATACGAGTACGATTGCCAAATTATCAAAACGACATCGCTCCGGTTAGATAATACCACTGTTTGGAATAGGTTGCTAAGCCTAGTAAAACAATATATAATTCCCTGATATAATACTCTTTCGTTATTCTCCAACTCGACATTTGGCTGTTCGATGGTCCAATTTTATAATAGAAATATTTCTTACATTATTCACAAGTTTATCTATTGATCTTATTATCAAAATTCGAAACTCAATAATATATATATAGGATTATCGATTAATGAACCACGATACTCTAACTCGTTTTAAAAAGTATTATAACCGATTTAATTTGACACTGAATCAATTTGGTTGGTTCGATTAGCTGAGATGGTGTGAATTCCACGCTGTCAACAAGATAATTTTGTTATCTTAGAGAAAATTAGGTGTTTTACCTTAAAAAAAAATTATTATTGAGGTTTTAGCACAACCGTGAACCATGATTAGTTTTTATCTTAGGCACTATTTTTTTATTATTAATTTGATGAAAATACTCCTCTGTCTTTCATCGGTTGCTTTTGAACGTTATCATTGTCACTACTTTTGATCATATCGCCTTCATTATTGTTATCCCTTCTATTATCAAAAATGTCTCTATTCTATCTTTTCTTTTTTTCTTGTTGTCAGGAAAAAAGAGAAAGAGATGACACAAAAGATGAGGAGAAGACGAAAAGAAAAAAATGAGAGGGACGAGACAACAAATGATAGAGAAGGACAATTAACGAGGGAAGGGAAGAGGAGCACGAGGCAAAAGAGAATGAGGAATGTAAAGAGGTTAAATGGATGGCATCGCTCATGATGAGAGTGAGGATAATGGTGGTAAAAGCAGACAATGGTTATGACCAATGACAAGGGAGAGATGATAATGGTTGAGAGGGGTCGGTAGAGGATGGAGAGTCATTTTTATCAAATTAATAAAAAATACATGTCTCGATTAAAGTAATTACGGGGATGTCATTAGGTAAAAACACAATGATTAGGTAAAATATCTTAATTAAAAAAATAAAAACTTTTTGAAGAAAAACTTATATATTGTTATCTTAGAAATTTTAGAAAAAAAGGGACTTATTAGGAAAGACTCAAAATTGGAGGTTATTTTTTTTAATCATCCATATCTAGAATGTTCAAAATCATATTAAATGAGTAAATAAATAAATTTTATTAATTATAAAAATGGAGGGAGGAGGAATAAGACGATAGATGACGAGGAAGGACAAGCGACAAAAGAGGAAGAGGATAAGAGAAATGAGTGAGGAAAGAAGGCTCGATGGGTGACATTGCCTCTGATTGGATTATGGGTGATAGTGATAAAAGCAATGAAGGTTAAGACTATGAACATGTGAGGTGATAGTAGTCGAGGGCGATTGGTAAAGGATGGAGGAATGTTTTAATCAAATTAATGATCAAGGATATCATTTTAAAAGACTCTTTTCTTGTTATCTTAGAAAATAAAAAAAATTATTTAGGAAAGACTCATGGATTTTTTTAAAAAAATCATCCATATATAGCATGTTAAAAATATATTAAGTGAGTATATATATATATATATATATATATATATATATATAATATGTGAAACAAATATAATATAATTGTGATGAGATCATTAGGTAAAATATCTTAATTAAAAAAATAAAAACTTTTTGAAGAAAAACTTATATATTGTTATCTTAGAAAATTTAGAAAAAAAAGGGACGAAAGACTCAAAATTGGAGGTTAATTTTTTTAATCATCCATATCTAGAATATTCAAAATTATATTAAATGAGTAAATAAATAAATTTTATTAATTATAAAAATGAAGGGAGGAGGAAAAAGACGACAGATGAGACGATAGATGACGAGGAAGGGCAAGCGACAAAAGAGGAGGAGAAAAAGAGAAATGAGTGAGGAAAGAAGGCTCGATGGGTGACATTGCCCCTGATTGGATCACGGGTGACCGTGATAAAAGCAATGAAGGTTAAGACTAGGAAAAGGTGAGGCGATAGTAGTCGAGGGCGATTGGTAAAGGATGAAGGAATGTTTTTATCAAATTAATGATCAAAGATATCATTTTAAAAGCCCAATGGTTAGATAAAATATTTTTAAAAATTAAAAAAAATATTTAAGAAAGACTCTTTTCTTGTTACCTTAAAAAATAAAAAAAAATATTTAGGAAAGACTCATGGATTTTAACAAAAAAATCATCCATATATAGCATGTTAAAAATATATTAAGTGAGTATATATATATATAATAAATATGTGAAACAAATATAATATAATTGTGATGAGATCTCCTTTACTTCTCTTGGTCTATTGGCGTGTCCCGTCGAATGGATCGCCGATCCCAAGTTCCGGTTCCGGCAGCCGACCAGAACGATCAGCGCCGCCTCCACCACCTTCTCTACGAAGCGGCTCCGGTGTCGTACCAACCCCAATCCTACGCTTCCCCTCCGCTGTCTTACTTCACGTGCCCTAACCCCAATCCGAGCGCCGCCGATGCTGCGGCGGGGGTGAACCCCTTTGACGTCCGCGATCACCGGATCGCCACGCCCTATGCGATGACGGTTGCTGGTGGGATTGGCTTGGCGCCTTACTATAACATAGCCGGAGGGCTGGCGCAGGAGTTCCCCGCTCTGCCGTTTCATGTGGATCCCTCGAGCTATGGTCCCGTGAGTTGCCTCTTGACTCGTCTCATTTTTTCGAGCTTGAGCCGTTCATTAATCTTCTTTTATGGGTTGGCCTTCGATTCGTCTTCTTTTCCTTATTGATAGATTGAAGTTCGTGCTGTTAAAAAGGGTGATTTCTGTCTGGAATTGGCAGAAATTGCACGATATTGGCCGTCATTCTAAGCCTTTCGTGGTGGCAATAGGATCAAACAATTCCGTGTCTTGAAATATTAGAAATCCAAAGGGAAAGGAGTTCTGAAAGTTTTAGTGCTGAACTCCATCCTTGCTTGAGCTTTTAGCTGTTCCTTGTGGATCCTGGTCCTGAAACAAAACTTACTGACAGAAGTTCTCTTTTCACATCAACTTCATCTTTGCTTCTTGAACATAGACAGATATTAATTTGTCTTGAATTAGGGTGGCAACTGCTGTCTGGAACACAAAACTTGGCTCGACTCTTTTTTTAGTTGATTGAGTCAAATTGAATTCTTGATTTAGTTTTTTATTGCATTTTGAGTTTCACACTGTAAATTACATGAATTTGACTTAGTTTATTCATACATGACCGTCTTCATTTTTTATTTTATATAGTGCCAATTTACCATATGTTAAGCACGTGGAATTTTAGAAAATATCAAGTTAAGTTGAATTTGAGATGCCACACAACCAAATTAAGTTGAGCTCATATATTGTTCCACTTGGTCTTATCAATGTAGATGCTTTTGTGCAACCAAGCTATTGATTATAACAACAATAAAGTCATAAATCCTAACTATTTGGGATTGGCTACATGGATCTTTTGCCACCATTGAGATATGTAAACAGTCATATGTTTAGTTAAGTTCAGAGTACTTATATATTTATTTATGATTTCTATTAAAGACTTTTTAGGTCTTTCTCTATCTCTCCTTGTACCACTAACATTAATCATTTTATCTCTTCTAACTACCGCATCCGAAGGTTTCCTAAACATATGTGCATACCATTCTAAATAATTCTCTCTCATCTTAATTTTTTGCCGAAGCGATACATAGTTGTTCACGAATAAAAATATCTTTTTTCTTATCTTTCCTAGTAACTCCACACATCTATCATAGCATTCTCATCTCAACAAGACAAACTTTTTGTATATGTTATTTTTTAACTGTCCAATACTCGGATCCATAAAGTATTGTCGGTTTCACAACTCCCCTTGTCATTTTAATGATCATGTTTTTACTCTATGAATAATATTTTTATCGATCTCTCCATCTTATTGAATAATTGATCCAAGATACCTAGAGCTTTTACCTAAAGGAACTTCTTGTCCATCCAACTCAATTATTTTCTCTTGTCTATTCCTAGTATTACTAAAATTGCATCTCATATATTCAGTTTTAATCATACTTAATCTAAAACCTTTAGTTTCTAAGGATTGTCTCTATGGCTCAAGTTCATAATTAATTTCACTTAGGTTTTCATCAACTAGAATAATATCATTGACAAATAACATTATATTACTTGTTGTCAATTATAAAATGATAAAATTGACATCATATTACTTGTTTTTCACTACAAAACAAAAAGCTAAGTTCCTAAAATGAACAAAAGATAAAGCACTTTCGCATTGATACACATCAGGTATGAGGCTACTTCAACTAGTAGTTTCATAGACTTTTCACCTTGGGCTCTAGTTTCATGATTAACTACTACGTTTTCATTTATTACCATCATGGTTCACAAGAGTAAGGAAATGAATGTTGGAGAAACATGGATGCAGGTAAGTGGAAACTGTTCCTATAGAGTTGGGAGGTCCAACTCACTGTAAATGCAGATAAGACTAATTGCTTTGATGAGTGTTGAGCTTTTCTCTATAGCTTTGCCCTTCTTCCACAAATATTCATTTTTTACTTCTCTCCTATGCCCCTCCATTTTCAATGTTTTTCTCATGAATTATTGCAAGTGATGGCATGGCCATCACTATTGGAGGATAAACCTTATTCTTGATGATTGTCTCCATGTGGACTTAAGAAGAAAAGGAGCATCTTGCTCTGTAAACTTGTTGTGGCTGCAATGGCTTTTTTTAGGGTTGGTGTTTGGACACCACATCGATGCATATGCTCAAAGGATGAGGGTACATGGAGACAGGTTGCACTTGGGAACTCAAACCTTTATGTACTTTTGGACTGAATATAATGCATCCTTTAGGTTTACAAAATGTGATATGTAGCAATGTAATTAACTGACTGCTCAATTGGCTTCTTCAAAGTTTTGAGGAATGCTTTTTATCAAGTAAAGCTGGGTTAGAGAACTGGCAATACTATGTGCTTGTTTAGGCATTTGATTGCTCTAGTAATGATCTCTAAAATAGTTTATTAGCAAGGACAGACACAATTCTCGTGACACAGAAGCTAGCTTACAGCCACTTAGTTTTAGCTGGTAATGTCCATTATATCCAAAGTCATGTGCTTAGATATCATTATAATATCTACCAGATAAGAGTAGCCATTGATACCAAGGTAAAGGTCAAAGACTTGGAGATGAAGAAATCAAAAGTTATTCAAGGAGGCGCAGCTGCAGAATCTGTTAAAATTTGCACAGTATGCAATGTTGTTTGCAACAGTGACAAGGTTTTTACCTCCCATCTTGCAGGAGAAAAGCATGCCATTAAGGTAACAGATAATCAATAAAATTGAGTCGAATCCATTCTTATATGTATTGATGTGCATTATGTCAAAAGTGACATACTCCGATGTACATTTTGATATGTACATACCAGATGAAAGCCACTGGTACCATTCCAAAGGTCAAAGATGTCGAGACGAAGAAATCAAAAGTTATTCAAGGAGGCGCAGCAGCAGAATCTGTTAGAATTTGCAAATTGTGCAATGTTGTCTGCAACAGTGACAAGGTCTTTGCCTCCCATCTTGCAGGAGAAAAGCACATCATGAAGGTCAATAGATGCTCGACCGTACTTAAATACGTTCTTGTCTGTGTTGACGTGCATTATACCAAAAGTTACATGTTCAGATATATATTTGATATGTATATTCCAGATGAGTGCCACTGGTACCAAGACAAAGTTCAAAGATCTGGAGACTAAGAAATCAAAAGTAATTCAAGGAGGTGTAGCAGCTGAATCTGTTAGAGTTTGCTCATTGTGTGATGTTGTATGCAACAGCGACACGGTCTTTGCCTCCCATCTTGCAGGAGAAAAGCACGTCCTTAAGGTAACAGATGCTCAACCAATTTAATTAACTATAGTGGATCACAATCTATTTACATTGATATGCATGGAAATATGATTGTGCGTCTAGAATATTGAGGCTATACATGAGGAGGTTTCTGCATACTTGTATATGATGTGTAAAGAAATTGGCATGATTCGTGTACTTATTTTTCTCTCAGCTTATATTCTTTGCTGACTGTTTTAATTAACAGCATATTTAGGATTGCTAATGCAGTAACATTTTTCTGTCCTTAACCAAGTCAGCAATAGCAGCACTTATTTCTGTCATGATGTTATGAAAAAATAAAATTGACCGAGGGCCAACTGAACAATATTTTAGTATCATAAACTCGTCTCTTCTTATGGACTAGTTGATGTGGCCATATTTGGGTATACATTCTTGCTAAAATTACATGGAGCATTGAATATGGACATTGCAGAAGAGTGTTAGAAAGGTTGTTGACAGTCCCTAAAGTTGAAACTTGCATTAGGAGGTCTTCCTATGTATCAGAAAGGGATTATGTTTCAAAAATATCATTATATTATGTATTAGAAGGAATCCTCATTCCTCAGAAATGCTGTTTAAAAGTCTGGTAAGCATGGCTTAGTTTCTCAGTAAACTTCTGCACAATTGTGGTCATGGCTTAGACCAACTATTGAACCATAAGAGTGTGAATGAGCAGGCCTTTTGTATCTCGCTTTACATGTATCATGTGTTGCCTGCAAATATTACCTATCTGATTGACGTAATCTTTTTATTCTCGATTTACAGCAATTAACTGTATCTTTTAACAATTCATGTTCGGTTCAAGATATAATGACTTTGTGACAACTGATTTCCTAAGCGTTGCACATTACAGGCCCAGGGAAGACTTTCCAATTCATCATCTATGGTTTCCCCCAATGAGACAATTTTTTCAGCCTGTACAAGTGGCTCACACGCTGGCCCCTGGATTGTACAGCCTCTGTATTGTGAAATTTGTAATATCAGCTGTAATAGTGAAGATGTCCTTAACAAGCACAAAATGGGGAAAAAACATCAGAAAAGCTTGGAAAAACTACAAGAGACCTTCACAGAAAAGCCTACAAATGATCAAGTTGTAGATTTACAGATGGAAAACCCAGCTGCTTTTGAGGAAACAGAGAATAAGACAGGACCAGCATTGGAGCAGGATTTGGAGACCAAGAGGCGGAAAGTCTTGGAACAAGGGGCGGCTGCAGATGCAATTAGAGGCTGTTATCTATGCAACGTTGTGTGCAACAGCCAAAAAGTCCTTGACATTCATATTGCTGGGCAGAAACACAAAGCCATGGTGAAGAAACAGCAGGAGATCTTAACTAGTCAGAGCTGATGACAATAAGAATGCCCTTGCTCAATTCTGGGGTTATCGAACAACTTTGTTGCAGCATCTTGACTTTTGTTATATATGGAAACATCAATCAATTTGGTCAGCAAAACCAGTGACGGATATATTTTTCAATGTTGCTTCACTTTAGTTTCTGTTTTCTAAAAATAGGAAAGTGTTTTAGATAGTGATCTGTGCTTCAGACTGGTCGTGAGTTGATTTTGTTCTGAAACTGCCTTTCGAATGAACACCTGATCTGCTGCTATGCTTTATGCCTCCATTAACCAAGTGATGTATAGAGTTCTACGGTGATTGAATAGAGTGGTTAGCTCTTCTGAAATGATTCAGAGAAGCTTTTTTATGTTTTAATGTGTTTTCCGGTATTTTATTCTTGTTCTATGTCATGTTTCCTTCGAGCTGGAATTTTCATCTGCAGCTGAAGGAACAAAGAGCAAAACGCCGAGTAATTTTTATGGGGCATATTGATTGGATACAAGACCTCATGTAGATGTTGATCTGCAAGTGGTAGCATTGCTTATTGAACGAGTGACAGTGTGAAATTAGGAATTATTTGTATCTGCTTTGTGACATATCTAACGCACAATGCTAATGAACTGAAAACCTAACATATGATTAGAATTCGTGACGCTACAGTTGATTTAGGATTTATTAGTTTGTCACATCAATGATCATATATCAACGGAAACAGTAAAATATGGATGATTTTCTTTAAAAAAAAACTCTCTTTTTTGGGTTTTTCACGGAAGGTATGCTCTGTTTTTATTTTTATTTTTATTTTTCATATGGTGCTATTATTTCTAGTAATATCGTAAATGCCTTTTGTCAGTGATTATTTCCTCCGCCCCATCACCTTCATTTTGCCCATCCATCCTCCTCGTCTTGCTTGTTCTACCATCTCTATTCTTATGGTGTTGTCATGAATCGAACACTCCGGTCACCTACTTTCAATGTTAGTTTCGTACTTACACTCTCGAGAAGACGCGAAGAAAGTGAGCGGACACGACGATGGCAATGAGGGTCTCATGGTGAAACGAGGAAGAGAGATATTTATAGAATTATAAAAAATAAATATACCGTTCCTTCAAAAAAACACAGAGGTACTTTACAATAAAATACCTAAAAGGAAATTGCTCCATAGGATTTAATAATACGATATGGTGTCAGATAATATCTCGTTTGAAGAAATGATGAATTGGTCACGTCATTAGTCCGATATGACAGCTAGATCGGACCAAATGTGAGCTAGATCACAGCAATGTAGTTGCTATATTGATTGTTCTTTATATCTTGGTTTCATATAATGTAACTGAAGCTAAAAAGGAAGAGAGAGAATAGAGAGGCAAAAGGCACCAATTCCCAGTGTTCTTCTATAGATCTCTATTGCTGTCAGATTTTATCTAGGTTTCATATAATGTAACTGAAGCTAAAACGAAGAGAGAGAATAGAGAGGCAAAAGGCACGAATTCCCAGTGTTCTTCTATAGATCTCTATTGGCTCTTCAAAAGGGCACATGACGTGCGTGCCATGCAAACTGTTGTGACGTAAAACTCTTCCACGAAGGACAGTTCCTGTTCCCGAGGAAGCCAGGAATAAATCGGTCAACTTTTCTCTCTCTCTCTCTCACTTTTATCTTGCCTTTATATCAACTTCTAAACGCTTCAAGAGAAAGGAAAGTAAACGATGAGACAAGACGAGAACAGTCGTCGTCATTCAGAACGCGGTTGGTTACCTTCTTTCTCTTCTCAGGTGCCGCAGGACCGGAGACGAAGGAGGTAGGAAACAAAGAGGTTAAGATCTCGTTCTTCCCATGAATGGCTATGAGTTCTCTTTTTCTCCGACATGAACTCTTACAACAACAGATGAAGATCTAGAAATTAAATGAGAAGAGCTACAAATGATTAGGAGACGAAACGAGCAGAGTCCTGATGGCAACACCTAAAACCTGCCAAGCATCAGTAAGTCTAATAACCGAAAGAGGAGCCACGTAGATGAATATATGTTTCCATGCTTCGATTTCTTCCGAAGAACCTGCAAGAAAGATCGTTGACACGAAGAGAAGCAAACTTATGAGGACGAACATAGATAGATAGAAAAGGTGATCAGCTTGTGACATTAAAGAGTCTACACATAGTGAATAAGATTTCATGTAGATCGAGTAAAATGTAGAGCCATGTTGCCATAACGAGTTCCTAAACTCATGCATCTTTCATCATGGCTTTGCGGCTTTAGATTTATGCAGAATAATGAGGATAATATCGGTGATGTGTTGTAGCAGAACATAAACATGTATACCATGAGCAAGTTTAAGTTTCGATACCAGATTACTTTCGTCATCTCCTTCTCATTCCAGATGGCACGACGTCATCCAGCAGGCCTTCGTCCGTGGGAGCCGGCGAGGTTCTCTCCATCGCCATTGGCGTTCGCTCCTCGTATCGTGGACCGATTACTTGGCCTGGACGGATGACAGGAAGCATGGGAGGGTTCCGACGGAACTGCATCGCCGGCAGACAAATCTGCGGTGCCGATGAGGCAAGCTGTTGAGATGGCGACGCGTCGGTGCGAGGGGAGGCGGAGACGGTGTGGTGACAGTGTTGGCCTTCGTAGGTGGTGATGACGATGCTGGGATCTTGCGAACAGCGCTCGACTCTCTTCTTTACATTGCACTTGCTGTGTGTGCACCGGTAGTAGCTCCTGCATGAGCGACGGCCAGTCGCGAGATCAGTTCTGATGTTTTCATCATCGCACATATTCATCGGCCATTGTCATCATAAATTCGTTGCAATCGAATGATAACATGAAATTACTTCAGCACAAGGAAAAAAATCGACCTTGGAATAAATAATATCGGATTGCTTTACTTGTGAAAACAACAACTAGTCAAAGTTTACGACCGGAGCAAAAAACCATGCAACGATGAACATATGATGAGCTTCTGCAGGAGGAGACGTCGACTGACCTGGGAAATGGGCTGTTCTTGACGACTTTCTGTCCGTACTTTCTCCACCGATAGCCATCTTCCAGGTGATCGATTTCAGACTTGGTCATGAATGCAAACCTCGGTTGACGAGTTCCCTTTTGCACCCTTGCGGCACTTGTGTTCCTACAGCCGAGATGAGTTGACGTTTGACGGCAGTCTAAAGAGATATAGTAGACAAAGAAAACGAAGCTAGACCAGCCTGACTGCATTAGCTTTCAATGATCATGAAAACACATTGGTGGTAGTGTAAATTTTGATAAAAAAAATTAATATTTTTACAGAAAAAAAAACTAGTAGTAAAAATGATAGATTTCAGAAGACCACAAAGAACTCCAAAATTTACTAATGCAGTGCATGTCATCGCCCACTAATTTTCTTTACCACGTAATTAATTGGCTTTTTTCATCATCGGTCTTCTCCGCCCACATGTCACTAAAATTGACTTCCTAACAAAAAAAATGCTTATTATTCTATAAATTAATTACTTCGGAAAGCAATTATTTATTATAAAAAAGAAAATAGCGTAATCTTCGAAATATTAAGTAATAAAACACGGAATTCCCGCCGCCATGGCGGCTTCGTTGCGCTCCCAACCATGCCCCCGACACTTTCCTTTATTTACGCGGTTGCCCCTCACCGTCACACGTCTCTACTTTTCTTCGTCTGAAACGAACCCTAAAAAGCGAAAAGGAGGCGAATTCCGATCGCCTTCGATTCCTTCCGCCGCTTGAATTCGCCCCCCTCTGAGTGCGACATAATCACGAGTCTGCCATTCGGAGGAGAGAGAGAGAGAGACGGGGGGGGTTCGGTTATGAAACGGAGCGACTCACGCTTTCTCGGCGGGCTTCCCGCCGGGACGCTCGTCGCTCGAGCTCGACGCCGCCACTGCCGCTGCTGCGTCGCTGGATCTCGGCTCCTCCGTCACCCATGACGGCAGATCGAACGCCGGCGGGAGTCCGTCCCCGATCCCGTCGGGCAGGCCCCAGTCGAGGCCCTCCCCGACGCAGAGGTCGTGGAGGGAGGCGATCGAGATGGAGGCGCCGTCGGCCGAGAATTTCCAGCTGGAGGACGCTTCGGATAGCGGCGGGAGGCCCTCCTCCTGTTCTTCCATGCGTTCCGATCGGCTGGCGCCGCCTCAGGGTTGCCGTAGGGTTAAGGCAAGTGTTTCAGCCTCTCTCTCTCCTCTCCTCCCCTCCCACCGCCACACTAGTAAGAGTACGCTCGCTTCCTTATTACGTTATTTTGATCTTTTTAAGACGCGTTGAGGCTTTTGGGGTGTCCTTTTCGGAAGCTTCTCTACCGCCAAAGCCATCTCTCTTGACACAGTTCACTTTTTTTCCTTGGCTGTCAGTTCGAGGCCAACCCGTCACAACTACCCGCTTCGTCATGGGGCTTGGAATAGTGGCCTCTCGTGGGTCCGCGTGGGCCCAACAATAGGTACCTGGAAGTTTACTGTAACCGGGGAAGAAGAATCTCTCTCTCTATATATAGGATAATAATTATTTGGGAGTCTTGGAATCTCTTTTTATATGAATTTTTGATAATAGTTAGAATTAAGTAATAAATTAATAGGATAATTATGTGGAATAGTTGGTCATTATTCGATCAGAAAAATATCTATTAAAAATTTAAGAGTTATGATTATCGTATATATATGATTCGTGTGAACAAGACAAGATAACCTAATGTAATGTGTTGAGAGAATTGAGTGCTCGAAGTTACATCAAGTAGATGCTAACATGGACGTGACAAGACCTAATTGACATGACGATAGTGTCGAATCATTTACATATCCTCTTATCGAGTTAAAATAACATAATTATCATTAATAAAAGTAAATTATTTTAAACCATGAACAAAATTAATTTATTTGAGACTCATCGTCGTAAAAGCTCCAGGATAATACGAGGATCCCATGCAGTAGTAGGACGGTGGTGCACCATGCTCCGTTTGTCATCATCCACTGGCTCATTGCACCGTCGAGTCGGTGACAATCGATCCGTTTTCGACTGTTTTTATGTGACATAGTGGTGGTACGAAACCTCAGCATCTTGAAATCCCAGAGTGACATGAGTTTGACAGTGTACCATACTTCACTCCCGGTTTGCTCGCCTTTCACATCGTCGTTGCTCAAAACCTTTAAGCGAAGAGGGACGTCGCAATGTCATCTAGTCCTCGTCACCGGTGCGGCATTGGGTGTTTCATTCTGCACCGTGTATGTATGTTTGGGTGAAAGAAGGGAAAGGTGAGATGTGTCTACAGATATCCTAACACTAGTCTGTACGATCGATCCCTGATACAGTATAATTTGATGAGTACAAGGTAATCTAAGTATATATATACACCTTCGGCTAAGGTGGACTTTGTTGGATGGGTATGCCCTGTAGATTTCTCGACAGCCAACCATGATGCGATCTTCTTATCCGCTTGTCTCCTTCGTGTGCACCACATATTTGAAGAAGGACCTTTTAGAAATCTATGCGTGGCATGTGGGAAGGGAACATGTAAGCCATGCAAAAATCTCGAGATCACACAACCTAAGAAATCCTCGAGCATTTTATCAAGTTTTACTTGGACGAATGAGTTCCAACCTCGGGAGCATAAACAAATGGATGTTTTTCTGAGGAACAAATAGCATCGTGTCACCTCCCAGTAGCACAGCATCGTGAAATGTTCACAAAATTCCAACATATCATCAGGTATTCCTTTTTCTTTCCGATAACAAGTAAGGCGAGTTTAATACTGTCGAGTACAGTTTCTTTGGCACCGTGTGGAATGAAGATATCTTCTTTGGAAGGAAGGAAGATATCTTCTCCTCTTTGGTTAGTCGAGGATTTGGTGGGATTTGTTGCAATCTTATCATCGATTTGTTGCCCTGAAGGGGACAGCGGAGGAGATATCGTGGGGCCACAGCTCGAATCTTTCGAAACCTAACTTGGATCGCATTAAAGCACGTTCCTTTCGGATGGAACTCATCGGAGCCCCATGACAGTGCAGCACCGAGATCCATCACCTCCATCGATGATTGACCTGCTCAGATGTTACAAACGTACACGTATTAGTATATACAAGTGCTCTTTTCCATCCGGAGTATCTATCATTAATAAGGTTCGCATATTATGACCTCAGTGACAGGCACTAATACTCCAGCAATAAGCTCCTACACTGTCGCCATTACCCGTGGAGCGACTGCTTTCTCTCTGGCCATTTCTTTTAGTGGTGATACTGCCTTGCTCTGGAAGATATCCTGCAATCTTGTCTGAAAGCAACATCAGGAGCCGTTTGGAAACCCTACACGGCGTGATGCACTGTTGGCCTGATTCAGGTCTCTCCGATTTAATTCTGATATCATAAAAACAAACAAAAAACGAAGAGATATTTTATCTGTTAAAGCCTCATTTCGGACCACTAATCTTCTCGTGCTCTTTTGGTAAAGGCAAAAGACCAGTCGTCGTCTGCAGCTGCGTTTGTCTCTCCCCATCTTTTCCGTCATGTAAAGTGAAGACAAGAGAGAAGTTATGATCTTGACATTCGGCAAACATTTACTCCCAAAATCTGGATTCGGCAAAAGACCAGTCGTCGTCTGCAGCTGCGTTTGTCTCTCCCCATCTTTTCCGTCATGTAAAGTGAAGACAAGAGAGAAGTTATGATCTTGACATTCGGCAAACATTTACTCCCAAAATCTGGATTCTTTGGTTCTGAAAGAACTGAAGAAGAAGAAGAAGAAGAAGAAGAAGAAGAAGAAGAAGAAGAAGAAGAAGAAGGCATTTGTTTTCAGGCCTAGTGATCTGATGCTCATTCTTGTGATTCCCTGGGAACCCTGATCTTGTTTGCTTCGAATTATACATGGAAATTTTGATGATAGTGAGGCCACATAATCGTGTTACTCATTCTGCTTTCTTCCATTTCCTTTTTATTTGCTGCTGCAAAGGACCCAACGAACAGTTACAAGTGGTTCGGCCACTGCAGCCCCACCATGGCCTAGAAAGAGAATGCTAAGGATAGACTAAGAGGAGGACATCAATACGTTACAATTAATTATGTGACAACAAAGAAGAAGAAGAAGAAGAAGAGGAAAAAGGAAAAGAAAAGAAACAGTACATGTGTGTTCTCATGTTCTTTACTCGCACCACAGGTAAGCACTATATTTAATGCTGTCGATGACGCAACAGTGTCTACGACAGAACATTGTCTGATTGATTTGGGCGACTAAAAGGATAAGCTTAGAATCCCCTGTCAAGATTACTGAGCTTAGCGAGTTTGATGTATCAGTTCCGGTGCTATTACACCGCTAGGAGTTTATGGAACTTTACCAGGTCCCTTTTTCTCATTCGGGTTCTTGTCACCCTCAACTTGTCACTCAATCAACTTTTCTGTGGCTTGGTACTGCATAAATGGTGACATGATTGATATATATATAGCATTCATCCAGACAAGAGTCTCTCTTTCATCACCCAGTGTGATGGAATGGAACCATGTTCTAGGGTTCTACTACTCTCCACCCTCACAGTCATGCCGACATGATATATCAGTCAGCCAATCATCTGAGGCCATCAACACTCTCTCTTCATCCAGACTTGCTCTTTATAAAGATCAGATTTCATTACTCATGAGAAGTAACTATCCTTATGATCATCAAGACTCGATTTCTCTCTATCTTTGCCTGCAGTTGAGATATATATATATATATATATACAATATTCTCTTAATTAGGATGACCTGCTTCACCATGTATTCGAATATTTGCAATACTATTTCCCACGAAACTATTGACTTAGAAAGGACTCTTACCTAATTTTGCCCAATAATAATGGAAGATCACTGTTTACTATCTCAATTTAAAAGATATGAATAATTTTAAATTACTCTTTGTAAATAGACATAAATAAATTTTTTTTCTTCTTCATCGAATGATATCAATAACAAGTAGCGTCAATAGCGATGACATCAGCAACGT
>LVTN01000362.1:264936-279982 GCA_001649415.1 Musa itinerans
CTCAGTGACAGGCACTAATACTCCAGCAATAAGCTCCTACACTGTCGCCATTACCCGTGGAGCGACTGCTTTCTCTCTGGCCATTTCTTTTAGTGGTGATACTGCCTTGCTCTGGAAGATATCCTGCAATCTTGTCTGAAAGCAACATCAGGAGCCGTTTGGAAACCCTACACGGCGTGATGCACTGTTGGCCTGATTCAGGTCTCTCCGATTTAATTCTGATATCATAAAAACAAAACAAAAAACCAAGAGATATTTTATCTGTTAAAGCCTCATTTCGGACCACTAATCTTCTCGTGCTCTTTTGGTAAAGGCAAAAGACCAGTCGTCGTCTGCAGCTGCGTTTGTCTCTCCCCATCTTTTCCGTCATGTAAAGTGAAGACAAGAGAGAAGTTATGATCTTGACATTCGGCAAACATTTACTCCCAAAATCTGGATTCTTTGGTTCTGAAAGAACTGAAGAAGAAGAAGAAGAAGAAGAAGAATGTTTTCAGGCCTAGTGATCTGATGCTCATTCTTGTGATTCCCTGGGAACCCTGATCTTGTTTGCTTCGAATTATACATGGAAATTTTGATGATAGTGAGGCCACATAATCGTGTTACTCATTCTGCTTTCTTCCATTTCCTTTTTATTTGCTGCTGCAAAGGACCCAACGAACAGTTACAAGTGGTTCGGCCACTGCAGCCCCACCATGGCCTAGAAAGAGAATGCTAAGGATAGACTAAGAGGAGGACATCAATACGTTACAATTAATTATGTGACAACAAAGAAGAAGAAGAAGAAGAAGAGGAAAAAGGAAAAGAAAAGAAACAGTACATGTGTGTTCTCATGTTCTTTACTCGCACCACAGGTAAGCACTATATTTAATGCTGTCGATGACGCAACAGTGTCTACGACAGAACATTGTCTGATTGATTTGGGCGACTAAAAGGATAAGCTTAGAATCCCCTGTCAAGATTACTGAGCTTAGCGAGTTTGATGTATCAGTTCCGGTGCTATTACACCGCTAGGAGTTTATGGAACTTTACCAGGTCCCTTTTTCTCATTCGGGTTCTTGTCACCCTCAACTTGTCACTCAATCAACTTTTCTGTGGCTTGGTACTGCATAAATGGTGACATGATTGATATATATATAGCATTCATCCAGACAAGAGTCTCTCTTTCATCACCCAGTGTGATGGAATGGAACCATGTTCTAGGGTTCTACTACTCTCCACCCTCACAGTCATGCCGACATGATATATCAGTCAGCCAATCATCTGAGGCCATCAACACTCTCTCTTCATCCAGACTTGCTCTTTATAAAGATCAGATTTCATTACTCATGAGAAGTAACTATCCTTATGATCATCAAGACTCGATTTCTCTCTATCTTTGCCTGCAGTTGAGATATATATATATATATATATACAATATTCTCTTAATTAGGATGACCTGCTTCACCATGTATTCGAATATTTGCAATACTATTTCCCACGAAACTATTGACTTAGAAAGGACTCTTACCTAATTTTGCCCAATAATAATGGAAGATCACTGTTTACTATCTCAATTTAAAAGATATGAATAATTTTAAATTACTCTTTGTAAATAGACATAAATAAATTTTTTTTCTTCTTCATCGAATGATATCAATAACAAGTAGTGTCAATAGCGATGACATCAGCAACGTCAATAAGAGCAGCACCAACAACAATGAATATGAAGTCAAGGATTATGAGAAAGGAAAAGAAGAAGAAGATAAAAGCGATAATATTAGGATTATAAAAAATAAAATAAATATTATATTATTTTTTAAAGGGGTTATCAATAATGAGGGGTTATCCATAGTAATAAAAGAACTATGAATAATAACCTTCTAATATTAAGGGTGAGTGTTTTCTAAGATTAATCTTTTTAAATTTTTTCGAGAAGCGTTCCCATTTTCAAAATTCTCAAATGGCTTTTTTGTTTTCGCATAATGCTCGAAATACCTTTTTCCACAGCCAAAGCACATCTGGGAGACCGCTCGCCCATGCATGCCTATATATAAGTATTTTTGAATATATTATAATGCAGTTAAAAATATATATTATAAATATAATATATTTACTGTGACTTAGTATTCTTATATTATGTTATAATATTTTTTGATATTATTGAAAATATTATAACGCATATGAAAACGCAACTGGACTGATTCATCCTATGCATCGGTTCAACAATAATAACTCCAACCTGAGATCCACGAACATAGAATCATTCTTGGCCGTCCGATCTAGAAACAGCGGTACGGATCCCGTCACCAAATCAAGAAGTAGAAATGCTCGCGATACTTCTGCCACGCCTCTCGTTATACCCACTGTATCCCCTGCCTCGTTTTGTATGTGGCCCGCATGGATTGAACCAGAACGCATGTGGGTCACTTGGTCAAAACACGGCAAGAAGATCCAACGGTCGAATTTTTATTCTTATCTCTGGGAGCCTCCTCGTCCTGTTGGCTTTGATCCATTCGAGAAAACTCCCTTCATGTTCTCGGGAGGCTCCGCTTTCTCGCTTTCCTACCGATTTCGCGCTTGCGGCGCTCTTTCTTTCACCAATAGTCGTCTCGCGGAGCAAAGTCTGATCTTTTCTTAACCTCTCGCTTGATTTTATTTACAGTCGTCGCTGTTGATTCTTGCGATCGGACACGGGTTTGATCTCCAAGGTACGTTCCTCTTCTTGTTTGCTTCTCCTGCTGTTATCAGCTCGTCTTTCACGAAAAAAAAAAAAAGTCTCTTTTTTGAATTTTTGGGTCGGGTATTTCTTCCCCTTGTTTACTTGTCGAGGTGATAGTTTGAAGCGTTTTAGGTATTTTCTTGGGTTTTGGGGTCTAGGAGTGATTTGTTTTAGTTTTGCTGTAAGCTATATGATTTGTCTTAGGGTTCGGGTTTGGAATTCTGGGTCTAATAATGTTATCTTGTGAGCTTATTTTTTAGGTATGCAAGTGATTTACATGATTCATGATTCATGATTCAGTGTAGTGTTGATAAGCAGATAAGATTTCCTCAAGGCAGTTAAGGAAATCTCTAAGCAGTTGAAAAAAATCGCTGAATGTGTATAACCTCCTTGTTGCTGTTGAGTGTGTATAAATAGCTATCAAGAGCTCACTATCAAATGAATTAGTCAATTACATCTTATACATTTCATAGTTTCTTTTATAATTTCTATCTTTCTATCTTCTTCGTTTAATTTTTATCATGGTATCAGAGCCGTTTGCCTAGAGCAAGCCCTCTTCTCGCTTCCCGACCGGAGTCCACCGCCTCCCGTTGGGTCGCAACCGCAACCGCTCGACCATCCCTCTCGCGGCGACGTTTCTGGCCCTCAACCGTAGCCATTCGCTGCAGCCTACTGCAGCACTTACGGTTGCAGCACTTCTTCCGTGGGCAACGCTCCTAAAGGAAGCACAGTCACGACCTTTGTTTCTACTGCTGGCTGCTGCCTACCGAAGTCTTCCGCTGAAAACTCCGCCGCTCTTCCAGCCACCAAACTCCAACACTGCATTACTGCAACTATCTCCAACCTTGTAGATTTCTCCAACATTGTTGTAGAAATCGCTGCAAGCTGCAGAGATTTCTTCCACCTCGTTGTAACAATTTCTCCTCTGTAGTGCATCATTGCAATTATACACAGGGAGGATTTTTCTCAACTGCTTAGAGATTTCCTCAACTGCCTTGAGGAAATCTTATCTGCTTATCACAAGATTGAGCTTCTATCAAGGATGCTGATCTTGGATCGATGAGATGAAAATATTTTGCGGGTGAGAGACAGAGCCAACCAATTAGGGAGTATGTGGAGGTGACTTGAGGTGTTGCATACCACAAGCAGAGAGACAAGATATGAGGGCTTGATATTTGCCTCCGCCATCAGAGTAAACCATTTGAAATCATTTATACCGACGTATGGGCCCTGCCCCAATTCCTTCTTTTGATAAGTTTCGCTTTTATATCATTTTTGTAGACTATTTTACTAAGTACACATGGTTATATCCTCTCTACCATAAGTTTGATGTTTCCATAATATTTACCAACTTTCGAAAGTTGGTCGAGAATTTTTTTCAATCTTTCATTAAAACGGTTTACCCCGCAAACTATTTTCATCTCATCGGTCCAAGATCGACATCCATGATAGAAGCTAAATTTGTGGGGGCATGATAAGCAGATAAGATTTCCTCAAGGCAGTTGAGGAAATCTCTCCTTATGATCATCAAGACTCGATTTCTCTCTATCTTTGCCTGCAGTTGAGATATATATATATATATATATACAATATTCTCTTAATTAGGATGACCTGCTTCACCATGTATTCGAATATTTGCAATACTATTTCCCACGAAACTATTGACTTAGAAAGGACTCTTACCTAATTTTGCCCAATAATAATGGAAGATCACTGTTTACTATCTCAATTTAAAAGATATGAATAATTTTAAATTACTCTTTGTAAATAGACATAAATAAATTTTTTTTCTTCTTCATCGAATGATATCAATAACAAGTAGCGTCAATAGCGATGACATCAGCAACGTAAATAAGAGTAGCACCAACAACAATGAATATGAAGTCAAGGATTATGAGGAAGGAAAAAAAGAAGAAGATAAAAACGATAATATTAGGATTATAAAAAATAAAATAAATATTATATTATTTTTTAAAGGGGTTATCAATAATGAGGGGTTATCCATAGTAATAAAAGAACTATGAATAATAACCTTCTAATATTAAGGGTGAGTGTTTTCTAAGATTAATCTTTTTAAATTTTTTCGAGAAGCGTTCCCATTTTCAAAATTCTCAAATGGCTTTTTTGTTTTCGCATAATGCTCGAAATACCTTTTTCCCTTCATTTTCTTATGTATTGATCTATAGAATGAGTTGATCTAGTTATAATATTTTTACATTGTGTTACAATATTTTCAGTAATAAATTTTATAAAAATATTATGTTTATAATGTGCTTACACAGCATCATAATATTTTCAATAATACTAAGAAAACATCGTAATGCAATACAAAAACACCGAAATACAGTGTTTTTGTTTTCAGCAGTAGTAAAACATAACAGAGCACCATATAAAAATATTATAATATTATATTTTTATTATGAATTGGAACATTATGCTGTGTACAAGGCTGAGGAGACCACAAATAAACTAAATGACTGTCTAAGAATTGCTGAAGAAATTAGAGAAGATGCTTCAAAAACTCTTGTTATCTTGCATCAACAAGGCGACCAGATCACGAGGACTCATCGAACTGCTGCAGACATTGAGCATGACCTCAGTAGGGTATGCTTTTCCCTGGTCGCATTTTTAGTCACCATGGTGCTAAATTAATTTACTGTAGGCATACCTAAATTAACTTGTAACTTGTGTTACATGATCTTGTAGATAAATTAATTTGCAGCAATATTAGAAATAAATTGATTTGTAGGTTGTATTAGATGATCTTGTATGCTTTGCTTGCTCATAACCATCAGTTATAAGGTCAATCAATCGTTGAATTGAAGTTGATAATCACAGAACAAAGTGCCACCCACCTTCTCTGAAAGGTTGTCACACACTTGTGGGATAAGAAGATCTGCAGAGACAGAGTTTATTGTCCTGTTGGATGTAACAAAGCATCCACCTACTAAATTGCAAAAAGCAAAAAAATAAAATAATGATAACCTTCTCATCGGGTGAGGCTAAATAAATTTCACTGATTTTTCTGAGAAGAAGCAAAGTGTCATTTGAGCATACTGCCAATGTGCCACTTGGATCTTATCCTACAAGTTAAGAGGTGGCATGAAGTGTTCTTGCTCCCTTCCCAAGATTCTTGTTATGCTTCTTGAAGAGCATATGGTCTTCTTCTTCCTGCCTTGTTGTTTTAATATCACAATGGAGAAAATCTCAACAAACAATACTTTTTTGTTTTCGTGGAATTTGTTTGAGATACTATACCAACAACAACAACAACAAAGTTTTTAAGTTCGAACAAAACCCTAAACTGTAATCTTCCATTACAGTGACGATGGGATCTGCATGAGCTAGAGCTGCATTCATGTTTGATGGACATAGAGTGCAACTACAGATGATAATGATCTGCTTGGTCATCATTTAGGTGGCATTAAATTCTATTCAAAGTAGATCATGCATTGGAGAATTAGAAATGCATCTCTCAGTGCATGTTTGACCGCCCATGGAAGCCCTCCAACTAGAAGCCAAGTGTTGCTGCGATCCTTCCAAAGCTTGTTTTATGTTCAAGTTTTTGTACAAAGAAGAAGCAGTAGTGCGACTTTTGTTTGTGGGTTGTGGGTTGTGGGTTGTGGGTTGTGGGTTGTGGGTCTCAAATCCAATCATTTTTCCTCTCTCCCTCAATTTCCTTGTCGCTGCTGCAACTTCTTTAGGTCAAATCGTACATCACTTCAAATGCGCCTTCCCCTTTTGCCATTTCATCAGTTCAAATTATATTTTAATGAGATTTTACACGTCTATCTATCGATCTATCTATAATCGAATCAAATATTTTGTATCCCTCCTGTTAATTAAATAATAGTCATCCACAAAACTTATGTTAATCACTTTATTATATATTATTATTATTATCATCATCATCATCATCATCATCAATGGTAAGTAGAGTCTCAATCGGACGATGAAGATTGACCGCATACAAGGCCGTGTACTCCATGACTCTTCTTTAGATTTTACCGGGGATATATAAACAGTCTTATATTTACATGCATATATACATATATATACTGTATGAAATTTATCTTTTTTTGAATAATATTAAAATAAGAGGGAAAACAATTATATATTATATATATGTATGTATATATATATATATCCAAGGAACAGAAATTGGAATTTGTTACGAGACCCTCCAAGTCCTTCCCCTCTCCTCTCCTCTCTCTCTCTCCATTTCTTGGACACCAAAGATCTCGGTGCAATATTTCTTGGACACCAAAGCCAAGAACGAGCACCGATTCTTCTCTTCTCGTCCTGATTCCGATCCGAAACCCAATGCCGGATCATGAACAGCTCCTACGATCAAATCTTGTAGCTGCCGGTAGCGCGATCTCCGCCTCTGAATCCCTCGGCGATTTGGTAGCGCGTTCTTTTGCTTAGAAGCGTCGGAATCTGGTGTCGCCGGCGCTGCCACGTGGACGGAGGCAGCTGGCGCGGCGGCGTCGGCTACGACGACGATGCAGGTTAGGTTCTCTCTTCGCACGAGAGGCATCAAGGTATTGAGCAGCAATGGTTCCTCGACTTGATGAAGGTGAAAGCTGCCGCGCGTTACTTCTCCAACCGGACCGTCTTTTACACCGTCCTCGCCCTGGCCTTCCTCTTGCCGTTTGTCTTCATCCTTACCGCCGTCGACACACTCGAGGGCGTCAACGATTGCTCTTCCTTGGGTAGGTTTCGGAAACCCCTTCTCGTGGGTCTTGAATTGGTTGCATTTCGATATCTTGGATTGGTTACGCCGGCGCTAAAGGATCTGACGTCGCAAGATTGGATTATTTGCATTTGGAATACTGAAAACACGTCATTCGCATGATTCTATATTATGCTTGCTGATTGCTAATCTGATTATTGGTGATTGTTGCCCCTTTGATCCGTTTTGGTCAATCTTGAAATTTTATTGCCTGTTGTTACGCTGACGTATATATTTTCCCACCTTTCCCTCTGATTGACAAGTTAGTAATTCCGATACCTCACTCCATATCCAGGATTCAGTATACGTCTAGTGTTGGTGTTGCTTCGGGCTATAGTTTCTTAGGTTGAACATTAGGTGTATTACATTGTCAATTTTAGGCTCTTTTTATACTTGACCTGATTAAATCTTTTCAACGATCCTTTCGTCGAATTTTGATGGGAATTACTTATCCTTTTACCAGAACACAATTGATTGTTATAGGTGTTTTTACTTTCTAGGATCTTGCGAATTGATTTTTCTACTAGTTTAGCAGTTGTGCATATGCATGGTTTTCTTTTCTTTTCTTTTTCACTTTTTGTGTGTGCATGGGCATAGTTTTCTTATTTTTCTTATTTTTTTTTTCGTGCGTTTGGTTGAGCTCCCTTCTTCCCAGCTGAACAGTTGAGACAGTTCCATATCTTTCCTTTTTCCATATTATTCTTCTTTTATGTATTTTCGTATTAGTTTTTGCAGGGTTAGCGTCGTCCCAGTCAGGAACTTATTTTTGTACTCCCTACATATTTCTGAACTGTCACTGGATTAGCTATGTATGTTTTTCGTTAACTTCATGAGCTAATAGCTTGTCCATTTTCTTATTTCTTCGATGATTTTGTTAAGTAGCACCTATGGAGGTGCATGCCCTTTTAGTTTCAATTGTTTATTCTCAATTGATTTTTTGTTCTGTTGTTTAAATTTTTTTTGTCTTCTCGATAGCATTCCTTTATAGGCAATTTTTTGCTATATTTTAGTTTCCATTACCAGTGCAATTTTAACGTTGTGCTCTCTTTTAGTTTTCATTTAAACATCTACCTTGCTGTCTTAGTTATCAAACTTATGCGTGCTGCTGTTTGTTTGAGATGTTACTTTCTGCATGGATCTTTCCTCTGCTGTCACTTTAAAGGAAATTCCACACGGAAACTCTGTTAACTTTGTTAGAAGTAAGGCTTGCTTGGATATTTTGTTCATTCAACATTATCCTTCATCATATGTGGTGTCTTATCAGATTTTAAATCTCTGTGTTTCATATATATATGTTTTTCCTTATCTAAATTCTGCAGTGCTTACCAGCATTTCCTCGTCCTTTTTTTTTTCTTTCAGCCGCCTGGATTTTGCCATGAAGTTGGTTACCATACTTCATTTGAAATTCAGACAATATTCACAAATGATGTTAATCGTGCTCTTAAGCAATCTGACAATGTTTGCATTGGAGCGTCTTGTTTCGTTCTCCTATCATATCTACATAATTAGTTGTATCGATATTTGGATTTCTATGTTTTGCTATTAGCTGTTGTCTCCACCTGTTTGCTATGGATTTCTCTTTAACCTGCTACTTGCAACATCTCTACTGCTTTGCTCCAGCTGGGTTTCCTTGAAGATATGCCACAAGCATGTCCATATAGTGAATGGACACAAAAATTTAAGAAGATTATACCAAGCATCTAATTAGTTCCACTTTTCCGATTCTAATTTTTTGTTGCTGAAGAACATAATTTGAATGCAACGTTTATAGCTTTGACAAATATACATCAATTTTGTTGGTAATATTTTGTTTGTTTCAGATTGTTTGAGCAGACGGCTAGGTCCGAGCTTTCTTGGTTGGAGTGGTGATGATTCCACGGTAGTGTTTTCTATTCTTTGCGATTTGAGTTGATGATTCATGGATAATTATCTCTTTCATGAAGACGACGTCTTACTTAGAATCATATGAATGCATTTACAGAAGCTTGTTAAAGAATTGTACAAGATACTTGAACAAGTAAACTCTGTGGAAATTCCGGACAGTGAGAAATTTCCAGAATCTTTCAGTGAGTTTCTGTCTGACATGAAAGATAAAGAGTATGATGCCAAGACATTTGCCATAAGACTAAAAGCGATGGTATGCTATTCATTATTCCTTTGTTTGTTACATTCTTTCCCAGAACAAAACTAAAGATGTTCAGCAAATCTAATCTTGCTGGATTAATTGGTCATTGAACTTTTGTGCTTTTAGATTCATCATATTAATGTAATTTTTATGAGATTATCCAGAGGAAAGTTATACTGCTTGTAATTCTTTGCAGGATTATCAGAACTATTCTTTGTTTCGTTTTTCTTCTTTTGAAGATTTTATATTTTTGTCTTTTGTTTCTTCTTTAGATGTTGGAGTTCTCATTAGCCCTTGTGAATCTCTTACTTGTTTATCTTTATTTAGTATGAGATACCTCCTCAATACCTATTTTGTAATGGACCTTCAAGCATGGATTCTTTGGATGAGTTTTCATATTATATTCCCATATTGGTATTCATAAAATGTTTCTATGTTTAAGGTACAAATTTAAACTAAATAGTCTTTTTGTCATATTTCAAGAATGAATTTTTCGTATATTCTATATTCTGAATAAACTGTTTCTCTCTGTGTTTATTTTCTTCCAAGTCATTGAATGGAATATTAGCAATGTTTTTGTTATGGGCAGACATTCTCTACTAGTTTTTACCTTTGAGATGTCCATCAATAATATATGTTTAGATGATCTTTGCATTAATTCTCCTCATGAACTACTAGATCAACCCTACCCTACCTATATAAACATACATGAAATGTACAAGAATAGATAAGAGTACGTAAAAAATGCGTTTGCATTTTACAAGTGTCAACTGACTTGATATATAATACTGAATATTATCATCAATTTACTGCTATCATCCAACACAATGTTGAAACTTACATGATCATTGCATAAGTCCATGATCTTTGAAGGTACTTATGTGATTCTTATTTTAGAAGTTATTGTCTAATCCAGCACAACTAAAAACTACCAGATCTACCTTCATGTCCTTCTTCGAGTTAGATGTTGTCTGTTCATAAGAAAAAGTTACATGGTGTCTGCATTTTTGTCACAGGCACCAACGATGTGAGAGTTAGGTGAATCCTCTGTAGGGCCTTAGTGGATTGGGTTTGAAAACGAGCAGATCTGGGATGGAGAAGTCCTGTGTATATCCACGCCAACTGTTTACATATAATTGATATTCCTGTCAAGGCTGAACTGGCATGTCTTTAACATCCATGTGACTGCATTTAATATTCTTTAGCATATCCATAATAAAAGTGATGCATTTTTTAGATTTAGTTTAGAAAATATTGCAATTCTCAGAGCCAGAAAAAGTTCAAAGTTTCTTTCATTAATTGAGTTATTAGATTGAGAAATCCTAATAAAGACTTTTCTTTTCATCTGACTAAATAATATTTTTATCTGACCAGGTATTATTTTCTTTTTATTTTCACATAAATGTGGTCATTTTCATCTATTTTTATTTTGTAGATAAAAATGCTAGTCCTTCTCCGATCCAATCATTAAGAACTTATTTCGGGTGGTTTTCTAATTCTGACTTGTATGTCCTTTGCAGATTGAAAATATGGACAAAG
Organism: Musa itinerans; assembly: GCA_001649415.1. Taxonomy (NCBI): domain Eukaryota; kingdom Viridiplantae; phylum Streptophyta; class Magnoliopsida; order Zingiberales; family Musaceae; genus Musa; species Musa itinerans. The sequence goes on from LVTN01000362.1 coordinate 276,034, forward strand.
AAGTTAAAAGATCAAGACTAGCAGAACAACTGCACAAACATTTTGTAGCAATTTCTATTCCAAGAGGCATACATTGTCTCACATTACGCTTGACTAATGAGTATTCATCCAATTCCCGAGCACGTAAACAGTTGCCAGCGCCAGAGTTGCTATCTTTGCTCTCTGATAACTCTTGTCACCATTTTGTTCTAGCCACTGATAACATTCTTGCAGCCTCTGTTGTGGTCACCTCGGTCGTAAGATCTTCATTGAATCCTGGAAGGGTTGTTTTCCATGTCATAACTGACAAGAAAACCTATCCGGGTATGCATGCATGGTTTGCCTTGAATCCTCTTTCCCCTGCTATAATTGAGGTGAAAGGTGTTCACCAGTTTCACTGGTTAAGGAGAGAAAGTATACCTGTTCTTGAAGCTATTGCAAATTACCATGGTGTTAGAAATCACTATCATGGAAATCGTATCGTGGGAACCAATGTTAGTGAAAATCCAAGGGTCTTCGCTTCTAAACTGCAGGCAAGGAGTCCAAAATATATATCTCTGCTCAACCATATGCGCATATATCTGCCCGAGGTAAATTAGTCTATGTTTCTGAGATCCTTTTACTTTGATATATTTTCTACAGTTGAACCAGTGATTCTGGAGAACCAATGTTGTAGTAAAGGAAAAAAGAAAGCTTTTCTACAGTTCAAAACTTTAAAGAGATTTCATGAAAAATGTTAGTAATATGCTCTTTCTAACCTTTTAAACAGATATTTCCAAACCTAAACAAGGTGGTGTTTCTGGATGATGATGTCGTTGTTCAACGTGACTTGTCACCACTATGGCTGATTGATCTTTCTGGAAAAGTAAATGGTGCTGTAGAAACTTGTAAAGGTGAAGATACATGGGTGATGGCTAAGAGCTTCAGGACGTATTTCAACTTCTCTCATCCCCTCATAGCTGATAAATTGGATCCTGAAGAATGTGCATGGGCATATGGGATGAATATTTTTGACTTAAATGCTTGGAGGAAGACGAACATCAGAGAGACATACCTTTTTTGGGTGATGGAGGTAGTATTTGAACTCCATTGCCATCTCATCATTTGTCTTCATCTGTCTTACTTTCCTTATACAGAGGAACATTAAGATTCTTTCTCTTTTCATATCTCATTGAATTTTACTCTATGTTGCTCACCAAACAAGTCTATAAATTTAGTTTAATTAACATTAGGATTATTCTTGTCATCCTTCATAGAATGTCGACTAAATTTGGTTATCTTGGTACATATGGTTGGTGCTAATTTTGCAAGAAAGCATTTGATGGTAAGTGAAGACAAATGATCCTAGTAACATGTTATAAACATAAGGAGTTATTGACAGTTATATGGTCCACCATGCTTTAGTTAGAATATTAGACAGCTAAGAAACAACACGTATAAAAAAGTTAGTATTATTGGGATGTGGAGATTGAGATGGATTATCAGAAAGGAAAAAAATATATAGGAAATTCACATTTATGAACAATTGGGTGTAGCTCCAAAAGAAAATAAGAAAAAATATTTTAAATGATATAGACATGACCAAGACGGATATACGGAAGTCCTAGTTAGACAAGATGAATCAATTAAGATTAGTGATATGTGCAGAGATAATGAGAGATGTTAAAAAGGCCCCTTAATTTTTTTTAAAAATATGCTCTTAGTTTTAGTACATTGGTCCCAAATAGGGCTCAATGGGGGGAGAAGATTCATGTAGTCGATCACAATTTAATGTGACATCATGACTAGTTATATGTAGGTAGATATAATGAGCCAATAGTAAGGTGACACTTGTTTATCAAACTTCTTACAGTTGTAAAGAAATTTTTGGGAACTTGTACAAAGTATCATATGTCCTTTTGTTCTCTTCCAACTTTGGTTGAGCACTACGCTTTCTCTACCATGCTGTAGGTTGCAGGCCTACATTTATATATGCTGTTCTCTATGTACTATCTGCCCCCTCCTTCAATTAGTTAATGATTGTATGGTGCATGGTTCTGTTATGTACCACTTGATTGTGCCGGTCTGATGACCTATCGGCTCGACAATATGAACTCATTCCCGATACCATGTATACTCAAGTCTTAAAAACATTCTATAATATATGCTGGCATACTGTGTGTATCGGTATGTACCGGACTCGTACTGGTCCTTACGGTATTCTGGCACATACAGGATCCGCACCGGTCACTACAATACACCGGCACATAATGGACATGTACAAATCCAATACAAGGTCAAATCATGGTATAGTGGATATGCCAAGTTATTGATGTAAACCCAGAGATATTATTATTATGAAGGATGAACAAAGATGTTATGCAAAATTATATTTGATTTATCTCCCACTAGGAATTGCCAAAACATTTGACTGTTGACTCAATCCTAATGCAGGTTTTGATTTTATTTTTTATAACTGGGATAGCTTTGGGGCCTGCCTTAGCTGCTACTTTCCATAAAATTTCTGTGTTGGCCAGCTAGGATCAGTACAAGTAAAAAAAAAAGCAGATTATCAATATGCCATATGATGGAACTACTTGAGGTGTTCCATGATTGCCCATGAACTCTTGGTCCATCTTAAACCTATCACCTCTAGTGTATTTATCGTCCGATACAATTTTTGAATGCTTGATTGCTCTCTGTCAGAATTGGCAATACCCAATTCGTATTTTCCCTTCTGACCTGCAGTATATAAACGATCAAATGCTTAAACTGATTATTTTCATAAGTAAAGGCTTTCTAGATGTGTCAATGGCATATAAGTTACTGTTTTATCGGGCATCGCTGCTAACTTTTATTTCCTTTGTTTTTTTTGGCAGAATCTAAAATCCAGTGTGACACTGTGGAAGCTTGGAACACTGCCACCAGCCCTGATAGCATTCAGAGGCTATGTGCATCCTATAGACCCATCATGGCATATGTTAGGTTTGGGCTATCAGGAGATGACAGACACAGATAGTGTGAGGAAGGCTGCTGTAATTCACTACAATGGACAGTGCAAACCATGGCTAGAGATTGGATATAAGCACCTCCAGCCATTTTGGACGAGGCATGTAAACTATACCAATGACTTCATAAGGAGCTGTCGTATCTTGGAGCCTCAATAACAACAAGAAAACTGGATGGCATAAACAATATCTGAAGACAACGTGATGACTCATAATTCACTCAAGATATTAGCAACCACTGATTAAATCAAGAATCCAGTTACCTTAGCAACGCAATCAAAATGGGACATACTACTCATTGGCCTGTTTGAGTTACTTCTGCAACATGGAAGATTCTAACTATTTTTCAGGATAGTAATCGGTATTTCTCATATTGAAGGTGCTTCTTCAAAGTACTCTGGAGGGTGTATTACCCTGTTTTGGAACAAATGATGCTCTTATAGTGGTGGAACATCTGATTGCATGACCAGTACATACTGAAACCAGGATTATTTTGTCCTGTGAGGCATGCAGATTTTCTTTTCCTCTCTCTCTCTCTCTCTCTCTTTTTTTTTCAAGTCTTTGTATTAGTTTTTCTCAACCTTTTCCTGGTTCTTTACTTGTCCTCTAAATTTAGAGGACATGCATATTAACTACACAGTAACCCATTTTCCATATTGGGAAACTTTAGGATGTGTTCATGAGATATTGAAATGTGCAGTTAATTCTTTTTGCATATATTGCGTTGACTATATTGTCCACTTATCTTAATGTCAGTTGTCTGTTAACATGCGATCAATCCATATTTTTCTTCTTCCAAATTGATCAGATGGATTGCAGCCTCCTAAATCTGTTTCTTACCAAATGATAACCATTGCTACTAGCCTGCTGCAGTCTCCATCAGTCACAATTTTTACTCGCCATTTGTGACTTGGGTTATAGCACTTTTTTTCTTCTTGCATGATACATGAAAAAAAATGAATTTTCTTTTCTTTCTTGTTTCG
>LVTN01000363.1:0-38696 GCA_001649415.1 Musa itinerans
ATATATATATATATTTTGCTTGATAATTTCCTTGCAAATATGTTATGCTGGCAGCATAATAAAATGTCTCTGACATTGTGAAGTGATGGGTGAATCATCTTTGGCTTCTTGGTGGAGTTAGGCTTCTCACCTCATTCATGTGAACCATGTGAATCTCACAAGTAGATGATTAAATGCTACATTCACGTGAATCACGTCATATCGCCTCATATATTGAAAAAATTAATATAAGAAATGTATTCAAATTAGAGTACATTTGATTTGAAAATTAAATAATTAAATACAACTCAAAGTGGCTGCCATTTACGTTTCATATAATGAACGGTATGATGATGTAGCAAGTCACGGATGAGTGGCGGCCACGTTGTCTCACCTGTGCCGACCCACATCGGGTTGGATGCTCGGGCCCGGAAAGCTATACACATTAATAGAAAGGTTCCTTCCTTGTCGTGCCCGGGTCCCACATCGAGCAAGAGACCAAAATGGCATGGTGGGTGCGTGACACCCCAAGACACGTCGACAACGTCTTCTTTGCTGCATAATTACGTTCTCACTCTTGTCTCTGTCGTCTCATATATAAAGATCATGACTTGTGTTGATCATGCCACGCATGACCTTCTGATTGTGATCATCACCTTTCGACGTTTGGCGGCCTAATCCTCGTTATTATTATCATTATCTTCATGTGGATAGTATAAGTGGGCCACGTCAAGTTAGTTAATCGCGATTAGGAGCTCCTTCTCGTCGGTTGTCGTTGCATTCTTCTCGAGCATAGACACAAGTCACGAATCTCTCCTTCCCTCCCTCCTTTTTCCGGCTTCCGCCGTAGACCACGTTGCCGTGTGGTAATCTACTGTCCGCTGGCATCTCCTCTGTCTATCTCCTATTTCTTGGTCTTCGGGGAATTTGATGACTCATTGTTCTCAAATTTAGCGTAAAGATCAGATTTTGACGTGAATTGTGGCGCAGAACCTAGTGGAACCCAATAAACGCCTGTCGTTTGCTCTTAAAGTGCGTGGTGTTCTTGATTTGGATCACTCCGGGGGTGATGCTCTCTGCCCTCTTTTGGTGGTCTCAAAGCGAAAGGGATAGGAAGATTCCCGGTGAGGTGATGCCACTCACCGATATGGCCCTTTACTTTTGTTCCGAAAGCGGAGATTAGGGCTTTGTGAGTACCTCTTTTCTTCTCAGCTTCTCTACCTTGGTGATGTCTTTTTCTTTCTGTGCCGATTTGGGAGTGAGTTCTGATTTCCGCTAGAACATGATATGATTTGTAGTAATTTTCTCTACTTTTGTTGTTTCCTTCCTTCTATTTGTCTCAATATCCACTCTAAATTCACAGAGCGGCTTTGGGAATTTGGGTGGATGTTTGTCTTTTGAAGATAATTGTCCTGAAGGAGGAGATTCGGATCCGTGAGTACACTTGCTCCTCTTGTTCCCTGGGATGATTTCCTCGATTGGTGCCCATCTGGGATCGAGATGTTGTCCTTGAGCAGAATGGCGTTGGGAAACTGGATCAAGATCCTGTCTTTATCCGTTCTTCTCGGCTTCGCGTCGGTGGCCTTTGCGACCACGAACTACGGCGACTTCGCCGTGCTTGATGAGTTCCGGAAAGGGTTGACCAACGCCGGGCTCCTCGAGTGGTCCACGAAGAACGAAGATCCTTGTGGCCCTCCGCGCTGGCCTTATGTCGTCTGTTCAGGCTCGCGGGTCACTCAGATCCAAGCCAAGAACCTGGGGTTGATCGGGACTCTCCCACCGGGCTTCAACAACCTCTCCATGTTGGTCAGTATTGGCCTCCAAGGGAACAAATTGACTGGAGCCTTGCCATCGTTCAAAGGATTGTCTTATTTACAGTATGCTTTCCTCGATTACAATCAGTTCGACTCCATTCCCGCGGACTTCTTCGTCGGACTCGATAGCTTGCGGGTTCTATCTTTGGATAAGAACCAACTGAATCAGAGCACGGGGTGGATGTTACCATCGGACTTGGCGAATTCAGCTCAACTGATGAATCTGTCTTTGGTGGACTGTAATCTCGCCGGTCCGCTGCCGGATTTCTTGGGAAACATGCGTTCTTTAACTCATTTGAAGCTGTCTTACAACAATCTCACTGGTGAGATTCCGGCTAGTTATGAGGGCTTGCCGTTGCAGACTCTGTGGCTGAACAATCAGGAAGGTTTAGGGTTGTCCGGTTCACTCAAAATCATTACCTCAATGACCATGCTAAATGATGTTTGGCTTCACGGGAATCAGTTTACGGGGCGCATTCCAAGTTCGATTGGTGCTGTGGCTTTCTTGAGACGGATCTGGCTCAACGATAACCAGCTCGTCGGACTCGTACCCATTAATTTGACGGATTTGCCACAGCTCCAATCACTGCACTTGGATAATAATGCATTCATGGGGTCAATTCCTGCTGTCAGCTTCAGCGATTTTACGTATTCTCACAATTCATTCTGTCAGTCTGCACCTGGAATTCCTTGCCCGGTGGAGGTGGCAGCACTTTTGGATTTCCTTGATGCGGTCGATTACCCGCAGAATCTTGCAAGATCATGGCTGGGAAATGATTCTTGCACTGGGACATGGCTTGGCATATCTTGCTCTAGTGGGAAGGCTTCTATTATAAATCTACCGCACGATCATCTGAATGGCACAATTAGTCCTTCTCTTGGGAAATTGGATTCTCTTGCTGAAATTTTGCTTGGGAGTAACAACCTTCGTGGCACGGTCCCTGAGGAGCTGACCGGCTTGAAGACATTGAAGTTGTTGAATCTTTCTTCAAATGATATTTCACCTCCGGTTCCGCAGTTCCCCCGTGGTGTGACGGTCATACTTGATGGAAATAGGTTGTTGGACAAGTCCAGTTCTACTGCATCACCTTCCGGTAGTGATACCCCATCGGAATCACCGAGCTCGTTAGGTGGCTCATCTTTGTCTTCCAACTCGAAAATTTTGATCATCATTATTCCAGTTATAGTTGGGACTGCAGTTATTCTACTGGTCATGCTGCTTCTTTTCTGTTGGAAGAAGGGGAGAAGGAATACTTTCTGTGCACCAAGTACCATCGTTGTGCATCCTAGGGACTCTTCTGATCCAGACAATTTGGTTAAGATAGTGGTTGCAAATAATGCCAATAACAGTACAGCAGCTAGTGAACTTCGCAGTGTAAGCAGCAGTAGTACTGTAAATACTCATGTGATCGAGTCAGGGAACTTAGTAATATCGGTCCAGGTTCTTCGTGCCGCCACACGAAATTTTGCCTCAGAGAATGTGCTTGGCCAGGGAGGATTCGGAGTGGTCTACAAGGGGGAGTTGCATGATGGAACAATGATAGCAGTTAAGAGAATGGAGGCTGGCGTGCTAAATAACAAAGCTTTGGAGGAGTTTCAAGCAGAAATTGCTGTTCTTTCAAAGGTGCGACACCGTAATTTGGTGTATATACTGGGTTACTCTGTGGAAGGCAATGAAAGACTTATAGTGTATGAGTATATGCCTCAAGGGGCTTTAAACAAGCATCTTTTCCAGTGGAAGCAGCTGGAATTGGAACCTTTGTCTTGGAAGAAGAGGCTCAACATTGCATTGGATGTTGCTAGAGGCATCGAGTACCTTCATAACTTTGCTAATCAGTGCTTCATCCACAGAGATCTTAAATCGTCAAATATACTACTTGGTGATGACTACAGAGCAAAAATTTCGGATTTTGGACTGGCCAAGCTTGCTCCTGATGGCAAAAATTCCTTTGCGACTAGACTTGCAGGAACTTTTGGGTATTTAGCTCCAGAGTATGCTGGTAAGGGCTTCGTCTCTAGCTTTGGTCAACTTATGGTGATTATGTCATTAAAACAGCAAAAGCATCAAGTATTTTATCATATATTGATTTATGTTTGGCTTGGATGCTTGAGGTTATATCATCTTCTTCTTTGAAATATTTTTGTTAATATTTTTCGACTTTAGTGATGATTCAACAGCTAAATTAGCAGAGAAAATACGAATGAGACAGTTTTCTACTGACCTGCCCTTCTGCTTGCCTTGGAATTATGAGTTAGAGAGACGGGAAAGCCTTTATTGTTGCTGTTTAAGTTTGTCGATTGTAGGTATTAGCACTAAAATACTTCTAATGACTTGCTTAGTGATGTTTCTTTTTATACTTCTAATTCATAATCCAAAAAATGTCTTTGTGTGAAATCCATGTTTCTCATTTGATATTTATTTTTTCAGACTCAGAAAAATAACCATTAGAGAACAGAAAACCCAGCTTCTTCAATTCTCCTTATGTGCTCATTTTAATGTCTACCTTATTACGATGTCCGCCGAAGAGATCTAAATTCAGTAGTTTGCAAGTTAGTTTCGCACTGTGTCAATTAATTTTTACGAGATAATGTAGGCAGGTAGGTAATTTGAAATATTTTATAATAAAATTTCACTCGAACATTTGACTTCTGACTTTCTCAGTACTTTGTATGCTCGAATACCATATCATTGTCACCTTTGTCAATGGTGATTGCAGTTTAAAAACAAGATGATTTATTTACGATATCTATCTTTTTAATTGTATTTTCATGCAAAGTAATCATAATTTTGTTTGAAGTGAATACTGCGACATCATACTCTTCAAATCAATCATTACGAGGATACTTTTTTTTTTTTTTCGCTTCCAACTCATTTATTGACACAAATCCTCTTGCCATGGTTGCATCAGTGACTGGGAAGGTTACGACAAAGGTTGATGTCTTCAGTTTTGGAGTAGTGTTGATGGAGCTAATAACCGGTTTAAAGGCTCTGGATGAGGATCGCCCAGAGGAAAGCCGGTACTTGGCATCCTGGTTCTGTCAAATGAAGAATGACAAGGACAAGCTCAAGAGCATCATCGATCCATCACTTGTTGTCACAGACGAGACCTTTGAGAGTATTGGTGTCATTGCAGAACTCGCAGGTCACTGCGCTGCACGAGAACCCCATCAGCGGCCTGACATGGGTCATGCAGTGAATGTGCTCGCCCCACTCGTCGACAAATGGAAGCCTGTCAACGATGATCAGGAGGAATACTTGGGGATTGACCTTTGCCAACCCCTTCTTCAGATGGTAAAGGGTTGGCAAGCAGCTGATGGTGCTTCGGACGTCAGTTCATTAAGCCTTGATTACAGCAAAGGAAGCATCCCAGCCAGGCCTGCTGGATTCGCCGACTCTTTCACTTCTGCAGATGGCCGATGAATAAGTTGGTACATCTTGTGTTTCTTGATCTCTTCTTTTGTTTCTCTCGGCAAATTTCCTCCTTTTTCTTGCTTCTCAGTCTGTAAATATAAAGGATTTCTTTGTCACTGTTGGGCGCAGGTCGGTGCTCTCGGTGTTGTGTTTAGTTGAGGAATGCAGTTTCCTTGTTCATTTAGCTTGCTTTTGAGATGAGCTGATGCAATGGCTGTTGACAGCATTCTGACTACTTATGAGAGTGATTCATGCTTCATCAAATTGATGCAGAGAGTAGAGCAAAAAACATTTTTTTCTCAAATTGAGTCGATAAGCACTTCAAATCTCAATCGATGAATATATATCAGTGATAGAAGATGATTTTCTTTTTTTTTTGGGTTCGATAAGTTCGTTGTGACGGTATTTTTCGACGAGTCAATTGACTATCAAATTTGATCATATGAATTTTCCAACTTCTCTATGTTGAATTAAGTTCAGTGAGCACTTATGTCATTTGTCATAAGAATCAAAGAATAGGTCTCATTTGCCCCATTACATATTATTGTCAGAAAGATAATATATCATAGTCTCTGAACCTGTTTGTCAGAAAGAATAGGTCTGATTTTTCATTATTCCTTAGAAAAATGAAATAACAACATCAGAAAAACACTGTAATCCAATACAAAAAAATATATATTATGTTAGTATTTTTCTAGTATTATTGAAAAAAACATTATTATAGTAATTCTTTTACTACATTACAATGTTTTCAAAACACTATAATGCAATGTAAAAACACTATAATCACTTATGTTATAATATTTTTTTTATATTACTAAAAATATTATGCCAGTGTAAAAATACCATATTTAAACCAAGGTCTGTCGTTTCGATGTGTACCGGTCGGTACGGGCGGTATGTACCAGTCCGACAGGTTACCGGTACGCGGACTGCCCGGTACCGAGCGGTACAACCAGTATAGTGCACTGTAGCACGATAGCAGTGCACTGCAGCATTGTAGTAGTGCACTGTAGTACTATAGCAATGCATTGGTGCTCGGTACACCTGAATGTACCGCTCGGTACACCTGGATGTACCGCTCGGTACACCTATATCGTACCGTACTGAGCCCAGATCGAAACTCCGGTACGGTACAGTATTGCGGACCTTGATTTAGACTATGATCTAATCTATAAGAAAAGGGAGGTAAAATTGATGTTTTGAAATTTTAAAACCTCAAAAATAAAAAATAAAAAATCTCTAAAAAAGAATACAACAGATATTAAACAATTCACATTATATTCTTATGCATATCACAATTTTAATGATATCTCCAAAAATACTATAATCACTTACTAAACCCATTAAAATCTCCCACGTCGGATCTCGTGAACGTGAGGCGTGTCATAAAGAGGACAAAGCTTGGCGTCGCGTTCGAGTACCGGTGGTGGTGTCCAGTCCTCGGCCCGCGAGGTCGGAGACGTTGACCGTGCCTCCCTCAGCCCACCCGACGTTTGACCTCACGGACCGCCCGACGTTTGACCTGTCTGTCAAGCCGTGCGCTGCTGCTGCCGCTGCCGGACCACGTTAATCCCGAGTCCCCCCCATCGATGCGACCACCCTCACGCCCCACGCGCCGGAGCTGCGACGACCGGCCACGTGAGCTGCCTCTTCTCCCGCGGGGCCCGCCCACGTTGCCGACGCACCCTCCCAAATCGGCCGACTTCGCCATCCGCGTCCCACGGACATGGCTTCTCTCGTTCATCGGCTCAAACAGGGTACAGTCTTTTCGGCCAATCCCGGACCCTGTATTCGTCTCGCCATCGATCTCCACCCGACCCGATCGGGCTACGAAGTCGCGTCCAAGCGAAGCGAACTCGATTCGGCTCCAGCTCGACTACGAGATTGGATCCGGTCGTGACACGATTCAGATCCAAATAACACATCACCTTCTTCGTTCACATTAATGGCCGGTTTGTTTGACTCTCTTAAATGGCTTGATGGGCAAGACTTTGGCATGGTTGCAGGAAGCAGCAGCAAGTTGGCGGCATCGGGGAATGCGAGGAGGAGGCGGTAGGCGGCGGGGACACAGCTGAGTTGTTCCTGTCTCGAAATGAACACCACCACTGCAGCAGCCATTCGGGTGAGCTGGCCGCTCTGTCCGCCAGCGTCGCCATCGGCGGAGGACCACCATCCGGCACTCCCCATGTGCTCCAAATCCCCCATGCCTTCATCTCTCTCTCTCTCTCTCTCTCTCCCTTTCCTCACTCGTGGCGTGAGGAAGAACGACGAGTTCCTAATCCTCTCTATTACCGGCGACGAGAAACCTAAACGATGAACAACACTTCACGTTAGATTCCATCCACGTAATGTATGAGGAGGTATGACCGAGCGTCGTCGTAATAAACAAATCGATACGAAAGATTTCAAGTACAATCATGCTACTGTAAGCCATGGAGCGATCACGCTGTCGATGACTCACCTGCCACCACCGTCGACCTGCTGTGGTCGCATGCCACTCTCGAGTTAGTATAGTCGGTGAAGACATACGTCGATCGTCGAGAGTAAAAGTCTGAGATCAATCATATCATTAAGAATCGCTGATGACGGGGCGGGGCTTGAGACTCCTATATTATACGTGAAACGAGTACGACTGTCTGGGACCCATCTGCGGTTTATATTTACGTGAGTCACATACGAACACACTTCACTCGGGCTAACCATGGTTGCGGTGGGGTTCTCTTCCCAAATATTCTCATCGCCCGCTGTAGCGGGGAATCCGAATACCTAAACTAAATCCAAACATGCATGCCGATCCATTGTGTTCCCTCTCACATGATCGCGGGGCCCACACTCGTCGCTGAGGTTGCAACGCGTCGTGGACGACGCTCCGCTGTGCCGCACGCCGTTTGCTGCTTCCGTCTGGCTTTAAGATGTGTGAAATCACCTGATCGGTGCCTTCAAGATTCACACCACGCTGACAGCTTCGGGCGAACAAAGACGAGTGGTTTTACATATCTACCCTTGCGAAGTGCCGAGATGACATATTAGTTTTTAGGATCGATTAACATCTAAATTAAAATTTATTAACGCTAATTTAATGTCCGGCTTTACTCATCCAATTCGTATTAATAATATATATCTTATATTTTTTCGAAAGCGGAGGCCACATTAATGGCAATCACAGCAGCGGAGGGGGCTCCGCGCTGCGTTCTGACATCTCCCTGTCTCACGGCATTACATGTCGCTGCTCCCTTCGTTTTAACTCAACCCACCAAAAGACCCACCACCCCAACCCTATGGTTAGCTACTGCTCTCCTTCCCTCCTCCCCGTCGCTTCACCCACTCGTCCTCCTATAAATTATTCCTTGCGGCAATTTAAAATTAGTGCCACGGCGAGAGTGAGCGAGTGTGAGTAAAAGAGGAAAGAGAAATAAAGAGGAGAAAGAGAAGAACCCAAAGCGACCAACCACCCTCGCTCCGACGCGCGAGGCGCCGAATCCCCGGCTGCATTGCCGTGCCGTCCTCGATCTGCATCCGTCTCCGGAGAGGCGATCGGATCGTTCCCCGAGGTCAGGTTCCCGCTCCGGGGAGCTTGTTACGGCGAGAGATCGGGAGATCCGACTGCCGATAGGCATTGCGTGTTAGAAGGTGATGATTGAGATCGTTGCTTCGATCGATTTCGTCTGGTGAGTTCCGATCGCACTCGGAAGTCGGGATTGATTTCTTTGGGCTTTGTTTTCTTACAGTGCCAGTTCTGGATCTCGGTGCCCTGAAATGGAAGCCGTTGTTCTTTGATTCGATGTGATCCGAGGAGCTGGAGGGGATCCGACCGATTGATCCATGGAGCAAGGCATTTCGAGTTGGGAGTGAGAGACGGTAGCGACGCTTTATCTTCGAGGACAAAAAGGATTCGGCTCGCCGAAGCGGTTCTTCTTGAAGCTCGTGAAGGATCTGTTAATCTTTTCGTCGTTCCGCTTTGTGGATCGGACTCACGGAGTCGAGAATGGATAAGTATGAGATAATGGAACAGATCGGCCGGGGAGCCTTCGGTGCTGCGATTCTTGTGAACCATAAGCAAGAGAAGAAGAAGTAAGTCTGATAAACTCAGTGAGTGATATTTTCTGGAGCCTTCTTTGATCGATCGCTCGGTGCCTTTCGGATTTCAGGTATGTTCTGAAGAAAATCCGGCTTGCAAGGCAGACTGAGCGGTGCCGGCGATCTGCTCATCAGGAGGTCTGCCAAAGAATGAATGCTTGTTCTTTCCTGCCTTTAGGATCACTAATGCCAAGCTCTCTAATTATTTCAAAGTTTGGTTTCCACAGATGGCTCTTATCGCACGGCTCCACCACCCTTATGTCGTCGAGTTCAAGGAAGCCTGGGTGGAGAAGGTCTGGAACAAGTAGACTGAGCGTATACGTATAATCTCCGTTGTCACATCATATGTCTAAACGTTGCCTCTGGATGCAGGGCTGCTATGTTTGTATTGTCACTGGATACTGTGAGGGAGGAGACATGTAAGTGCTAGACTGTTTGTTCTTTTATAGTTTTTCTTCCATGTCAACATTCTGGACTTCTTTAGCCTTTAATCTATTGCGTCTGAAAGGGCTGAGTTGATGAAAAGATCAAACGGAACATATTTTCCGGAGGAGGTAATATTGATTTCTTCAGATTTTTTGGTCTACCTGCGTAGGGATTTTATATAACGGTGGCATTATGAGATGTTTCTTTCTACCAGAAATTGCTGAAATGGTTTGTCCAACTGCTATTAGCTGTAGAATACTTGCATTCCAACTTTGTTTTGCATCGAGACCTCAAGGTTGGTGACAAGTTTGGCAGCAGCTGGCTTTTTGTAGCTTATGCTAGTGTCTGATTTCTTCCATTGTATTTTCTGCACCTATGTTGCAGTGCTCGAATATATTTCTCACCAAGGATCAAGAAGTTCGCCTTGGTTAGTGACTTTGATGTCTAACCATGAAGTTAGATTAGCCTTCCTCTTGTTGCATGTCTTAAGTTCTCCCTTGCTGTATTTCATGCGCAGGGGATTTTGGGCTTGCTAAAACTTTGAAAGCAGATGATCTGGCTTCTTCGGTTTGTGCTACAGATCCTTGACCTTTTTCTTTTGTTTTGAGTACACAAATCTATGATTTCTTCTGGATATGTTTGGGAAAACTGTGTTTAAGGATTGTTGTTCTTATGATTATGAATGTTTTTTAAGAATTTAAATCTATGTATTTAATGTAGTTACTCCTCTATGATTACAGTTTTTAATATTAGTAACAATGCATGGTGTGAGTACACTAATATGATCTGCATGTTATAATTAATCTTTAGGACTAATTCAAATCATCATTTCATTGTCCCAGAAGGATCAAATCCCTTCGTGTACAGGGCTCTTTAAGTCACTTTGTATTTATTTGGTCACCATTTTCAAATGTTTTATTCAGTATTCCATGTTCTCCTTAAGAAAAGGCCTAGCGAATGTGCTTTCAGCCTTTCACATCTTGTATTTGCCATTTGTGGACCTTCTTTATGATGGGTGGCTATATTGCCATAACTTCTTTTGGTCCTCGACTCCCATGCTTCTGTATGAGGAAACCCATTATATGTGAAGTTCATTTTACGAGGAGTATTACTGGTTTACTGCCATCTCAGATTTACTGTCAGTTTTTTGTTTATTCATTTTAATTATTCTCTGAACTGTAAATTGTATTACCAAGAGGCAACACCTGCTTGAAAACTTATGTTACACCACATCACGCAGATGTAATGTTTTGTCCCAAAAGAACTATACTGCCGAGCATTATCTTAGGGAATATGGGGCTGTGTTGTATCATGTGCAACTGAACGTTACAGGAGCTACTAACATTACAAAGTGTAGTAACTTCTAATCAGAAGTAAGTTCATATTCTTCTTTAAAATAGTGTCATCTAGTTTGTTAGGCAAATTCTGGTGTAAGAAACATCATAAGATAATAATGGTAATTGTATGAGTCTAAGCTTCTCTTATTTCTCTTAGCTGTTCAAAATCTTATGTGTACCTGATTGACTTCCTGGCTCTTTCGAGCTGAACAAGGAGGAAATGTTGGTCTTCAAGTAGCTCTTCAGATGTATGAACTTTGCATGAATGTTCCTTTACCAAATTGGAGAAGTTATAGTAAAATTTGTATGTCAAAATTAACATCTGCTGAATTGTCTGCTAATTCTGTGTTAACTTAGCCTTGAAATCAGATGTACGATGGTTCTCTAGATACTTCCACCTTTCAAGAATTTTGCAGTAATTTGGGCTGTATATGCTTGTCATGTTTCTGGAATTTTGATGAGCAGATCCTCCTTCTGTAGGTTGTTGGAACTCCCAATTACATGTGTCCAGAGCTCCTTGCTGATATTCCTTATGGTTTCAAGTCAGATATCTGGTCTTTAGGTATGATTACTTTGTGAATTTGTCACGTTGATTAAATGACTTTGATGAAGTAATGGCTAGATCCTGACTAATTTTAAATTGGTTGGTTAGGTTGTTGTGTGTATGAGATGGCTGCTCATCGACCAGCATTTAAAGCTTTTGTAAGCCTCTAGCATATTTAATTAATTGTTTTATTTGAATATTGATGCAAAAGCACAGTAAAAGAAATAAGCACCAGATAGCAATTTGTCCCTTCTATGAATCAGTGTAATGCCTTTTCTGGTATCATCTTTGCTGGTCAAAAACCTTTTTCCTTGAATGCTGACTTTTTTAATTGATCTGTTCCTGAGTCCTAGAAATGGCTGAGGACTGTTTATCTTATTGGTTTATTGCTGACCAGCCAATGTCTTGCTCTGACATTCTTTCTGCTGCAATCTCTTATACCAAAGCTATTTATTTCATAATACTCACTACACATGTTCTTCCCGAGGTTTAACCATCCCTTTATTACTATGTTTTTGTAAATTTATGAAGTTTGTGCTCAATAATTCTTACTTTAAATTTGAAACCGATTAAAATATACAGTAATTTGTCTCTGTTTCCACCCATTTAAATTTAGGAAAGTTCACTGGTACTGTGTGATCTCTGTGTTAGAGTTCGACTTCACCCAAAATTCTAAGGCTCTTCTGGATTTTAAGATAACGAGGCACAGGTGCATCGAGGTAAATGTCATGACTTAACCTGATGGTTAGTTAATAAGCCTGAGTCACTTACCTAAAATGCTTAATCACAAGTTCTCAACCTTCAAATTCTCAGATAAAAATATAAATCTAAAATTCGACTCTAAGCCATGACCACATCTGCGAGTGTCTGTTCCTCCGATTATCAAATTTAAATACCTTTTCTTATTCGTTTACCAATGTGCACAGACAGTTCAAGTGTGGAGCTGAAGTAATTTCTTGTTTTGACATGTTGGTGTGTTCAAACTTTTCTGGCTTTCTTGCTATTCTTCATAGTCATTATGTTGTTTCAACATTGGTTGCAAGAATGACTTCCACTTTTCTTTGGTTGATGTGTCAAATAAATTTCAGGATATGGCTGGATTGATAAGCAAGATTAACAGGTCCTCTATTGGTCCACTCCCGGCTTGTTATTCTTCTTCATTGTGAGTATCACTTTCATCAAATAATAATTAAATTATTTGGACTTATTAATTGTTGGGCCGTTTACATTTAAGTTTTCTGCTGACATTGTGAATCATCACACGTGCATTTAAACATAAACTTGCAATTAATTTCAATGGAGCCTGCATTGTAAGTTCTTCTAGTTGTTACTGCTGGAGTATGACACGATCTAGAACAATTTTTCAGACAATGGAACAATCTTATTTCCAGTGATGCTCATTCCCGAAAAAAAATGTTTCTGAACTCTTTTTACCAGATATGATACTTTCTGAGAAGTTATATTTGGACAAACGTGGGATTATATTCTTCACTGAATACTTGTTTGCTAAGAATGGACTTATTAATACACAGTTCATGCAGGAAAGCAATCATCAAAAGCATGCTGAGGAAGAATCCAGAAAATCGGCCAAGTGTAAGCCCTTCAAGTTGTTCTGTCCATTTGTAGCAAATTATCTGTTTGTGTGTGCATGCCCTTGATGATAAGCATCTATTCATAACATAATCTAAAAATGCTATGATTTAACCCAATCAGGCATCTGAAATTCTACAACACCCTTATTTGCAACCATATGTCATTGAACACCGTCCATGCCCGGATCCTTCGAGTGTAAACCAGTCACCAGAGATGCCCATCTCCACTTCACACGGAAGTCAGAAGAACATGTCTGAAAGCCAAAGCAGCAGTGTTTCCAGCAGTGACAAAGATAGTTTACAGTCAGGTGACCATAACATTTCTGGTCCAACAGCTGATTGCCAGCAAAAGACAACTGGAGCAGACAGCACTTTAACTGATGTTTTAGCTCCCAACGCATATACTCCACCAATGGAAGCCATACATGGCAATGAGGTCTCCAAAGCTGCTATAGAGAGAAAAAGTTCATCAAAGTTCATACATGTTGATCAGCAGCCAAAACTCGAGTCTAAGCAGTCAAAAACCGTAAATAACATCCTCATGGTCCTAAAAGAGGAGGGAAAAGTAAGAGAAAGTTCTCCTATGAGAGCAACCCGTGTAAGAGTTGCTAGTGGTTCCAATCACAAGGCTAACCCAGAACCAACACCTAAATTGTCTAAGCCTGTTAGCACCACTTCAACATCGAAGCCTAATTCAGAAGGCCAAGCTCATGAACCAACCCAAACTAATAGGGACCCCGCAAAACGTGCTTCCAACCATAACTCTGGTATAGATCCATCACAGGGGACGTCCAAGCCTATCAGCGCCTGTTCAACTTCAAAGTCTAGTGCAGAAGGGCAACCTGATGAGCCTCCCAAGACTAATAGTGATTCTGAAAAGCATGTCCAAGCATCACACAGATTTAAGCAACTGGTAAGTGAAGCTTATGAAACTTCGAGGTATTTCTTTATAATTTCAATCTATGATTCATTTGTTATATGTTTCAGTTACGAGTATCTGAGCCTTCTTCGAAGACTAAAGTCAGGTATGATGGTGTTTCACCACCAGATCATGTCAAATATATTGCTGAAGATAATATTTCTCCCAAGACAATGCAAAGGACCCCACCATCCAGCATCTCTAGAAAGCCTACTGTACCTTCCAAGAAATCTGCTGGAGTTGATCATTGCCCGGTTGAAAATGAGATCAAATGTGTTTCAGCCAACCGAACTCAGGAGCCTGATAGTGATGTAAACAAAAAATGTTGTCACCCGATGAAAGTCAACAGTCAGTCAGAGGATGTTCCTCTAGATCCTTCAAGAGAGATGCAGATTGAAATGGGTGATTCGAATGCTCCACCTGTTTCAACTCAAGATTCTCCAAAACCAGTTCTCGAGGAGCAGAACATATTGTTCTCCTCAAACACTACAGTTGATTCTGCTGAGAAAATGGTGCTCCCTGAAATATCTGAATCTAATCCACCAATTCCTTTGTTATCATCATGTACATATCCAAGCCTCGATGATTCAGCAGCAGAGGGTCATGAGCATGACAGCGGACCTATTCTGAATTCAGGGGTCAGTGCAGTGGACCTGCAGAACAGCACTTCAAGTAATGAAATGATGAGTTTGAGTTCACTCCAAGAGCCAACCTCTTCAATCTCTGATCAAGATGTTGTTTACAAGGATGATCTTTCTTTGAATAAGCCCGATCAGAGTCAAATGGTCACACAAACTGGTGTCGACAGGTTTACTGTCAGGGAGCTCCTATCTTCCATAGCAGATATCGGGCCTTTTGTTTCAGCAACACCTAAGAACACTCCTATGGAAAATATACCAGCTACAAATCAGATGCCGGAAAAACCAGCAGCACCTCATCTAACCCCGGTTTTTGATGATGTCATACATGTAATAAGGCACAGCAGCTTTCGTGTTGGTGGTGACCAGCCTATCTTAGAGAACAAGGAGAAGAGCATCCAGAACATCGATGTGGGAAAGTTATTGAACGTGGTGCAGGATGAGGTTGACATGAGAAAGATGCCAAATAATTTGAAGCCTGCCGGATTCATTGAAACCGTGAAACCTAAGACGAATGCTTCAGAAAACAGTATCAAGGAGAAGCCAAGAAGCCCAGAGACAGCAAAATCAAGTTATAATACTACGGAGGTTAGATCAGCTTCATCGGAACACGTCCTCAGGTCAAAGGAGGAGGAAACTCCAGTTAAAGAAACATTGGATGTGAACTCCTTTAGACAGAGGGCAGAAGCGCTCGAAGGGTTGTTAGAGCTCTCGGCGGATCTTCTGCAGCACAATAGGCTGGAAGAACTTGCGGTGGTCCTAAAACCTTTTGGGAAGGATAAGGTTTCCCCGCGAGAAACTGCAATTTGGTTAGCCAAGAGCTTCAAGGGGTTGATGAGTGAGACGGCATGACGATTCCATCCTTCTTCTGGGTAGTTTTTCCTACATTTGTGTCAAGAAGGTATCGATATCTTGCAGTGGTTACCCCTTTTTCCACAATTTTTTTCTTCAAGATTCTTTGGTTTAGAAAAAAAAATGGTGTATATAGCGTGAAATGTGAACAAAATAAGACTTTGTTTTTATCTTTTGGGTAGCAAGAAACCATGGATGCGTGTAATGACAATTACTGTAATGTTTTGTAATGAGGTTCTTTACTTTCCTTCCGATGTATCAAGTCAGCATTTATGTAGATGAATTAAACGTCGTCATACTTTAGATTTCTTTCACAAGAACCCCAAAGTAGTTAGATCAGGTATAAAAGCAAGTATATCTCCAATAATTAAATTTTTTAGGATTACTCATCTTTATATTTATAAATCTTGGGTGAAATCTCTTTTGATATTCGATAACAGCTTAATATTTTTATCTCGGACATATTTTTAATAATCCTATTCGAATCAATTGATATTGATGTAAAATTGTTGGTTTGTTCTGTCGGTTCACTCATAATTAGATATGCATATTCGGTTTATTGAGGAAAGACGAGGTGGATAAAACGCTGAACGGATTGAATGATTCGGATGAACGAGACAGGACATCATTCATTTTTTGTTCGCAACGATGTTTAGTTCATTTCACCGCATCGGACGGCAGCCAATCAGCTAAAGACAAAAAGCGACCGATGGGATGTTTCTCGTCCATTTCACCGAGTGTTTTTTTTTATAGCCGATAGGCACGTCATCATATCATCATCTTTCCCACTTTCGTCTCGATGGGGCCATCCCAGCCGTCCATTTTTTTGGTCCATATCCGCCGTCTATTCTGTTCATTCCCTCCGTCTTAACCGTAAGCCCCCTCCAACCTCTCTCTCTCACAATGGCGACCCACCCCAAACCCACCGGCGAACCCGTCGTCATCGGGTACCCGGCGGCGGGAATTGCAGCGCCTCTCCCGTCCACTACCGCGTACACCTACGCCACGCCGCGGCCCGACCCCTACTACGCCGACCCGCGCACTGGCGCCGCCTTCTCCGCCAACCACAACCTTCTCCTCTACCGCATCCTCATCGCCGCTGCCGTCGCCTTCCTCCTCGTCGGCTTCATCTCCTTCTTCCTCTGGCTCTTCCTCCGCCCCAGCGCCCCCGTCTTCATCGTCTCCTCCGCCACCGTCTCCGCCTTCAACCTCTCCTCCCCCTCCGGACCCTCCCCGCAGCTCTCCTCCTCCTTCAATCTCGCCCTCAACGTCTCCAACGCTAACAAGAAGATGGGCGTCAACTACTTCCACGTCGCCGCCGCCGTGGCATACGACGGCGTCATCCTCGCGGAGACAGCACTTTCCCCTTTCTATCAGGAGGGAAGAACCTCCACCACTTTGCAGGCAACGCTGGAAACGCGGCAGGAGTATGTGGGTCTTGACGTGGCGAGGGGGATGTCACGCGATCGTGCGACCAGCGGCGCCGTCCGGTTCGACGTGATGGTGGAGGCGTGGGTTTGGTTTAAGACGAGCGCGTGGAGTACGAGCAGCAGCGTGATGAAAGTGTACTGCGAGGGCATCAGCATATCGCTCATCAACGAGACGGTCACCTCTGGATCGATGGCTGGGCCAACAAAGCAATGTCAGGTCAACATAGGATGGTAAGCTTGATTGGTAATCTTGGCTTTGTTTCTTCCTCTGCTTTATATGTCTTTAAACGATTCTAGAATGCATATCATAAATAAGCATGCTTGGATGGTCTGAAGTCTCTGTTCTTTTGTTTGGTAATCTTTCCATTGCTTATTCCTCTGCTTTATATGTCTGCTAGAATGCGTAACATAGATAAGCATAGAGGTCTCTGTTCTTGAGTGTGGATATTACTTCTTGAATGAAACGACATACTTTTACTGTAGTTTTCTATTATATATCTTGCTCTTGGTTATTGTTGTCGATTGAGTTGTATTAATCTGTGCAATGTTACCGAAGTGGTGGGGAAATGCAAGTATATAAGAATGAATTTTTTTTTGGAATTATTGGTGTTTTGCATGTTTGAGTTATAAGAATGCATTTTTGTAGGTTTTGCTTGTTTCTTTGATATATACAAGGCTTCTCTGTTAATCATGGGTTGTCAAAGTGACTACGATCTTGTCAATTAGGTTAATCCAAGGCTAAAGTGTTGTTTGTTACCTAACTAGTCACTTGTTAGTGTCAACATCTTTACGTCGTGGCCTCGGGGCCAACACGGTTGGGTTCGGGTTCGAATGAGCGGATATCTTCCTGAACGACCCTTGAGACTGCTAAGGTAGTCGACTACGTTGGTCCGATTGCGACAGGCTCACTGTTTTCTCCGGGAGGGGACTCCTTGCTTGGGCGTTCGGTGAGAGGCACTCCGTCTTTGTCTCTGCATACAGGTCGGGTCGAGAGAGCTCGGCCCGACCCCTCCGACGATCAAGTCAGTCGATAGTCTTAGGGGGTTTTTCTCATTTGATCCAGCCTTCTTCCCTCTTCCTTTCGTTCCGAACGCGAGGGTTTTTATAGGGAAGGTCATCGTTTCCTGATGTGCCCGCTTGCAGGGAGCAGGGTCATACCTTTGATAACGTCTGACACCAGCATTGGCGTTGCGTGAAGGACCTGGCTCCTACAGGATGACGACATGCCTCGGTCGGCATTTTGGTCTGCTTCGGCCAGGCGCTGTCAAGTCAGATCGAGGCAGGCGACCCCTGTAGCTCCTCGATATGCGTGACCTAGGAGACATCACCCGGGAGCAGGTGACGTTAGTTCGTGTCCCATCATTATTATTATTACCTTCATCATTCCCCCCTGAAGGAAGCCATGCATCAGCTGTTGCTAGGGGGGTCCGAGGCGTGGCTTCTGTTTTAAGTGGTTGTTCCTGTTGGTTTGCCCTCTGGTCAATGTCGGGGAGGTTTCCTAGAAGGTCGCGATGGTCGGTTACTGGCCCGTTGTCCTGTGCGACGTGTGACCGTGGGGTATGACTTGAGTAAGGCAGAAGACTCGGGCAAGCAGGTCGCGTCGAGGTGTAGGAATCGTGCAGTTTGCAACCGAGGTACGCGGCTCAGGCGAGCAGGCCGCGCAGAGGTGGACTCGGGTAGTCTGCGGCCAAGGAACACGGCTCAGGCGGGCAGGCCACGCAGAGGTGGACTCGGGCAGATTGCGGCCGAGGGAAACGGCTCAGGCGGGCAGGCCGCGCAGAGGTGGACTCGGGCAGTGTGCAGCCGAGGGACACGACTCAGAAGGGCAAGCCGCGCAGAGGTGGGCTCGGGCAGTTTGTGGCCGAGCAACACAGCTCAGGCGGGCAGGTCGCGCATAAGTGGACTCAGACAGTCTGCGACCGAGGAAAACGGCTCAGGCGGGTAGGCTGCGCAAAGGTGGACTCGGGCAGTCTGCGACCGAGGGACACGGCTCAGGCGGACAGCCCGTGTAGAGGTGGATTCAGGTAGTCTGCGGTTGAGCAACACAGCTCAGGTGGGTAGGCTGCACAGAGGGACTCAGGCAGACTGCGGCCGAGGGAAACGACTCAGGCGGGCAGGTCGCGCAGAGGTGGACTCGGGCAGACTGCGACCGAGGAACACGGCTCAGGAAGGCAAGCCGCACAGAGGTGGACTCGGGCAGACTGCGACCGAGGAACACGGCTCAGGAAGGCAAGCCGCACAGAGGTGGACTCGGGCAGACTGCGTTCGAGGGGCATGTCTCAGGTGGGCAGGCCGCGCAGAGGTGGACTCGGGCAATCTGCGGTCGAGGAACATGGCTCAGGCGGGCAGGCCGCGCAGAGGTGGTCTCGGGCAGACTGCGGTCAAGGAACATGGCTCAGGCGGGCAGGCCGCGCAGAGGTGGACTCGGGCAGACTGCGGCCGAGGAACACGGCTCAGGCGGGCCTTTCCTGAGGACTTGGACGTCGACATGCCCGAAGAAGTTCCCTTCGATGACAGCGTGGAAGCCCCCGAGAAATAGGGCAAACCTATTGTAATATTTTTTCTAATGGGGTTGGTCGGGTGTCGATAGACGCTGTATGCCCGAAGAAGTTCCCAGACTTCCCCGACCCCAGCATGGGTCGGGAACTTCACTGTTTGGTGGTAAGTAGAGATAACGGCCCTGATCTTGTTGAGGGTCGGGCGACCGAGGATTGCATTGTATGCAGTGGGGAGGTCAACCACCAAGAAGGTCGCTATCATCGTCTTCGACCTTGGCGGGACTCCCAGAGTTAGGGGCAAGGTGATCGCTCCCAATGGCGAGATCGAGTCGCCGGTGAACCCAGTGAGTGCCGAGCACATCGACTCTAAGGCATCTCTAGTTAGCCTTAGCTTCTGGAAAGCATCCAGATAGAGCACGTCGGCCGAGCTCCCTGTGTCGATCATGATCCTCCTCACCTGGGTGTTGGCGATCCTAGCCGCTATTACAAGTGCATCATCGTGTTCGGATCGCTCAGCCCCCTCGGCCGGGAACGTGACCTCGGGCTCGGATCCGCATCCGGGGGCTTCGACCGCGGCGGCGCGGGCGTATGCCTTTCGTCCGGACATACTGTTCCCTCCGGATGCTGGGCCGCCTGTTATCACGTCGATCTGTCGCTCAACGGGGCCCTCTGGGCGTGGCGAAAGCTCCTTACCTTGTCGGAGGTACCAGCCGAGGTGTCCTCTGCAAATGAGCTCCTCGATCTGCCGCTTCAATTCGCGGCACTCCTCGGTGCCATGTCTATTTTGTCGATGGACAATACCTCGACTGGTCCGCGAGCTCCCGCGGGCTTGTCATCGGGTTGGGGGTTCTGAGCAACCCCTTCTCTCTTATTTGGAGAAATATCTCTATTCGGGACCGCCCGAGGCGAGAAGCGAAGACCTCAACGTCGGTGGGTCAGGCCGGTTCAACCTACGCCTCAGTGGGGTAGACTGTTGCCCCTAGGGTGGCTCCAGCCTGACCCTTTTATGCTCCTCCCGCCTCCTAGCCATCCAGGCCTCCGCCACGATGTACTGGTTAGCCTGCTGGAGCATCTCCGGTACCGCGGTGGGGGATCGCTCCACGAGGGATCAGAAGAATTTGGAAGGTCGCAGGCCTATCATAAATGCCTGTATTAACAGAGAGGGATGAGCCTCCGGCAACCCCCGGATTTTCGTGGCAAAGCGATTCACAAAATAGGAGAGGGGCTCGTCCTCCCTTTGGTTAAGTCCGAGGAGCAGTGCAACGGACAGCTTCGGCCGGGCGTAAGCTAGGAAGTTAAGCTCAAAGTCTTTGGCGAGCTGATCAAAGGAAGTGATCGCCCCGGCTTTCAAGCTGCTATACCATGCGCGGGCTGGCCCCCTTAGAGTCATGGGAAACACCATGCACACCAAAGCGTCTGAGGTTTCATACAGTGCCATTTGGGCACGGAAGGCGGCTACATGACCCGTTGGGTCGGTGCCGCCGTCATATGCGTCGAGGGAGGGGAGTCGGAAGTTCGAGGGGACTGACTGATCTTGTATCTCAAGCGCGAACAGAGACCCCCGATGTGCGTCCTCCCCGAGCTCTTCCTTTGACTTACAAACCTCCATCTACACTTCGTCGAGTCGCTGGCTAACGAAGCGCAGCTGGGCTCGTAGGGAGTTCGTTGAATTCGAAGATAACACCTTGGGCTCCGAGCGGCCGCTCGGGTTTCCCATCGCTCGATCCTCGAGCGGGGCCGATCGGACCCGAGGTGATGCGGGGAGCTCCGGAGGTACCATGTGAGCCCGAACGGGCGGCTTCTATTGCCGCAGTGGTTGGATCATAGGCGGGTGCGCCGGATGAGAAATGAGCGGGATAATGGTATGCACCATCCCAGTCAGAGCTCGGACTTGATGAGCGAGGTCCTGAAAGGCCTCGGGCGATACGGGCGACGGGTCGGTTGGGGCGCCTTCGGGTGGCGACAAGCCCGGGTCATTGAATAACCGCCAATAGCGCCCTGAGGTCGCGGCGGGGTACTCAGCTCGAGGTTCACCATGCGGGGGGCGTTCCCCCGGAGCCTCGATCAGGTGTGACCCCTCAGTTGTGGGTTCGTCTGGGTCGATCTGCCGATCCCTCGACATTTAGGCTCTCCTTCTAGCGCCAAACTGTTAGTGTCAACATCTTTACGTCGTGGCCTCGGGGCTAACACGGTTGGGTTCGGGTCTGAATGAGCGAAGATCTTCCTGAACGACCCTTGAGACTACTGAGGTAGTCGGCTGCGTTGGTCCGATTGCAACAGGCTCACTGCTTTCTCCGGGAGGGGACTTCTCGCTTGGGCGTTCAGTGGGAGGCACTTCGTCTTCGTCCCTGCACACAGGTCGGGTCGGAGAGCTCGGCTAGACCCCTCCGACGATCAAGTCAGTCGATAGTCTGAGGGGGTTTTTCTCATTTGATCCAGCCTTCACCTTTCTTTTTTCTCTTTCATTCCGAACACGATGGTTTTTATATCACCATTTCCTGATGTGCTCGCTTGCAGGGAGCAAGGTCGTACCTTTGATAGTGTCTGACACCGATATTGGCGTTGCGTGAAGGACTTGGCTCATGCAGGATGGCGACGTGACTTGGTCGGCGTTCTGGTCTGCTCCGACCAGGCGTTGGACGGACTTGGCTCCCGCAGGATGGCGACGTGCCTCGGTCGACGTTTTGGTCTGCTTCGGCCAGGCGTTGTCAGGTCAGACCGAGGCAGGCGACCCCGTAGCTCCTCGGTAAGCGTGACCTAGGAGACGTCACCCGGGAGTAGGTGACGTTAGTTCGTGTCCCATCATTATTATTATTACCCTCATCATCACTAATTCTAGAACCAATGTTACTTTGGTTTGTTTGACTTTGCAGAAGTGACCACACTGGTTCAGTGTTATTGCTTGGCCTAATTTAGAACAAGGTAGTATCAATGTCCTTCTGACATTGTCAAACTGAGCAATCCTGGTCCAGTTCGTCGCTTTTGCATGCTTGAACAGAGACATGGTAGCTTGTTTTACCTTAGTTTTATATGTTTTGCTTGTAAAAATACATGTTCGAACAGGTTGCAGCGCTACAGTGCACTGCGCCAGGCCAAAAAGCCTCAAAATGGCTCCATTTTCGCGTGCCGCGGGCTATTTTCTGCAGCCCGTTGCAGCGCCCAAAATGTCACTCATCTCAGCACCTTAGAACCCCCCAGGTGGCATAGGGTTGGATGGGGCTTCGGTATATTATCGGGCGTTGAAAAACTCTTCACAAGTTCGCACGTTAACTTGACGGGAACTTGCTTTCGCACCCGGCACCTGGTGAGCAGTTGTTTGTGGACTTGCAACTGTTCGTTCTACCTTCTAAAGTCTTTGTTTTCCTCCTTTCTCTCTTTTCTCTTGTGCACATAAGATGCTTGCTGAATTGCTTGTAAAACTTCCCTCTTTGCGAGTCGTCGGGACTTGTTCGTCACGCTTTTTCAATCTAATCAACTTTCTGTTTTACAAGTCCTTCAGGACTTGTACGAGGTTGCAACTAGGCTGAACCCTTACAGACGCATATGTCGCAAGGACGCCTCAAGACTTTGGCAGTCCCAGCTAAGTCCGAGAAGTTGGCGCAAGGGTGCGTCGCGACTTAGGCAACTCAAGCTAAGTTCGAGTTTTGGTCGCAAGGGTGCCTCATGACTTAGGCAATTACAGCTAAGTCTGTGACAACACGAGGATCCGAAGATGTGGTGACATAATCGGGTTGGGTCGAAGGGAAGCCTCACCGATCGAGTCGAGGCGGACCTTCGGTTGCCACTCCTTGCAAAAGAAGGTTGACGTCGGGAGGGGGATTCCCGACTTGACCCCTCAGAAGTTTAAGTTAGCTCCAGGTGGTATTTCCGTTTGTTTCTCCTGCCCCTTTTCTGCGAGAAGGGGATTGACTTTTATACCTGTTTGTCGAGGGGTCGATTGTACGAGACTCGTTAATGATCTATGATACCTCGGGAGGTCGACCCATGCTTTTTGCACAGTGTGAGCCGACCTGCACGGCTCTACACCGTGCGGCGCCATCTTGCATCATCAAGGATGGTTCGAGGAAGGGTAGCGCCGCCTCGTATAGATTTAGGCAACACTAGTACGACTTCCGCCGCCCTTAGTTTCGAGGTGCTTTGTTAGTGCACGTGCGCCACGTGGGCCATGAGGTGGTTGCCGCCCGTTGCCACGCCAGTCGCGCCAAAATATGCCCCATCACTTTTGACATTGTCTAACTGAGCAATCCTGGTCTCGATTAGCATGTGTAAAAATTAGTGTATAGGGTGATTATAAGGTGTCTAATACCAAATCATCTATGGAATGTTTCACATTGTTGTAAAAAAATCTATTGGTGTGGGTTGAAAGTTCAATCATCTCCGATTTAGAGTTGAGATGGGTTTCTGATGGTTCCAGTATTTGCTTCGACTGTGATAGATTTGTTACTCGACATCATTGATGAACATAGGTGAGATGGATGGGAACTTTTTATAACAAAAATTTAGAATGTGATAAATCAACTGTCACTGTGTTGCACTATTTTCTACGCGTCTAAGAAAGGAATTGACAATCAATTTAGATAGCATTATGGTACAGAGAAATACATATCCTTGTGGAAGATGTGACGAAATCTAGGAATTGGAATTTACAATGCATGGATATCATGTTTATTGAAGGTTCCATATTGGTATTGATTTTGGATGGGAAGACGGAGTGCTTCTCTTGTCTCTCACTTGACTGCCAAACATTATATATGATTACAGTTGAAATAAGAAGTGACAAGCAGCAGCAATGTTGGCAAAAACCATCCAAAGTGGTTGAGATTGGTTAAGCCAAGTTATTTTCTCAGAAGGAATCATATAGATTGGTTAAGCCAATTCCTAATCCAAGAGTTGAGCTTTGAGAGCACCATTTTTTTTATATTAGGATCATGAATTAAAGACATAAAAGGTCGGGGAAGTAGTCTTCCTTGGCATCCAATGTTTTGATGGATTTCACGTGAGTAATTTGATATGCGTGAGATAATACGGGCATTTTTAAGCCCAAATGACATTGCTAGCCATTCATATAATCCATCTGGTACCCAGAAGGCCGTCCATTCTATAGAGTCTGGGTGCATTGCCACTTGATGGAATCCAGATTTAAGGTCAAATTTTGAGTATAACTTGCTATTGCTGACCTTTTTCAGTATGGTGTTTATTCCTGGCAGGCTATATTGGTCTTTTTCTGTGAGGTCATTTAATCTCCTATAGTTGAAGACCAGTCTTTCCTTTCCTTTCATTTCCCGGCTCATGATTGGGTTTATTGTTATGCCGGAGTTGACAATTCTCGCTGTTGTTTTGTGCTTGCTCTTACTGGGTCGGATTATGCCAATGTCCAGCAGTGCTTTGACGTGTTTTGAAAAAGATTCCTTGGCTTGAGGAGTGAGGTGCTTCAGTGGCTTGTCCTCAATGGTGAAGTTTGGATTCTTAACCCTTAAATATGGGGAAAGTTTTCTACTCTGTAATATTCATGTGTGACAGAAGATAGATAAATTGATAGAATATGATTGAAAGAGTCAGATTACATATATTATTAGTTTTGGTCCACAACATAGAAAGTTAAGCTTTTGGATTGAATCAATACTTAATCTCAAATATTAATTGTAACCAAGTTAATTCAAATTCATCTAGATCTCTAACACCCAGACTTTTAACTCTACCAGACTCCTTCAGAGTAGGAAATTGTCTTGTTTTGGATATCAGATGAAGAAGCTGAACTGAAACGATGGTCATATGTGGAACTGACTGATTCAAGATGGCAATACTTGATGGAAGGGAAGCCTCCAAAGATCACAGGAGGATACAGAATATAAGGTCTGCTTTTGACTTGATGTGACTCTGAGAACTCTAGGGTTTGGTGAGGGATGAGCCTAACATGCTTTCCTCTTTAGATTTACCAACTAGCCTCTGCATTATTTGCACTAATCAGCTAACTGCTTTATAGATATATATATATATATACTTTATGCACATCATGATAAACTTAGTAGTGAGTAAGAATATGCTCCATATTAGCCCAAGTATTTATTTATTTGTCGGAGGCGGTGCGTTATTCTAACGCCAACTCCTTCCGTTAACGCCCGCCACCCATTATTTATTTGCGTAACTGCCATCTTCGTGAATGTTCTCCTCACCGTAGGGTTTGACGCCGGTGCACATTCCGTCACTTCCTCTGGTCTACAGTTACGCCACGTCACCATTAATCAGTGCGTTTTGCGCAATGAATCCTATCATTACCACCAAAGTATGCGCCATCTTTTGGCGCACTTCTTTATAAGCCACACTACACTCCCCTCTCGCCGCTCCACTCAGTGTCTCTTCTCTCCGCTCTCGGATTCCCCATCTCCCGATCCCCTCGTCGTTATCGTCATTGGATCCACGATGAAGAAGGACTGCGGCATCCATGGAGAGCAGAAGCGGCACAAGCTGTACCGCCGCCTGTTCGCGACCTTTCTGGTGCTTGTCATCCTCGCTTTCCTCGCCGTCCTCGTCGTTTGGCTCGTCCTCCGCCCCACCAAGCCCAAGTTCTACCTCCAGGACGCCGACCTCGTCCGGTTCAACCTCACCCCTGGCGCCGCCCCCCTCCTCACCTCCGTCGTCCAGGTCACCCTCTCCTCCCGCAACCCCAACGACCGCATCGGCGTCTACTACGACCGCCTCGACGCCTTCGTCCTCTACAAGAACCAGCAGGTCACCGCCGCCACCGCCCTCCCCTCCGGCTACCAGGGCCACAACGACGTCACCGTCTGGTCCCCGTACCTCTACGGTGCCGACGTCCCTCTCGCCCCTTTCCTCGCCGACGCCCTCTCCCAGGACGAGAACGCCGGCTACCTCCTCCTCTACGTCCGCGTCGACGGCCGCCTCCGGTGGAAGGTCGGCACCTGGATCTCCGGTCACTACCACCTCCAGGCCAACTGCCCCGCCTTCCTCACCGTCGACACCGCCAAGTCCCACGGCGGCGCCCCGCCCTTGTTCCGATTCCAGCAGATCACCGCCTGCAGCGTCGACGTCTGACGGTGAGGCCGTTACAATCTTGACGGCCATCAGCCATGACGGTGACGGTGACGGTGACGTCGACGTCTTCTCTCTCACGTACACATCTGACCACGTCATCTCCAATTTTCGAAAGTATTTCCATTTGTCTATATAGATTATATATATATTATGAAAACAGGTGGCGTAATGATATTTAAGCAAAAATAAACTGTTATTATGATTCAAACAGGTGGCAACATTTCATGACACAGCTTGTCTGGTTAGGTGGGCTCAGTTAAGATTGTTGGGGGCCCACTAAGTGGTTGAGAGATTTCCACTCTTACTATGCATTAAATAATAATTTAATCTATAAATTAATATAACGCATTCATTTACATGAACATAATGTTATCATTCAAATCAAGCTGATGACTTTGAGACTAATTATTTTAATTAGTCTTTTTTCATCCCATCATAAAACCAAAAAGATTAATATTGAAAGACAAAACAGCCGTATGCAATCCAAAGGAGATGTTAAAAGTATCTTATAATTTGCACTTTAAACTTCCACAATATTATATGACTTACTGACGTGCGTGATATGGATGCTACCCCTTCCAAGGAGATGCTCCTTTCTAGTGTGAGTTCACATGTAGGGACTAAGAGAGAGAGAGAAAGAGGAACACGGGATGAGAAACTCTTCGCAGAGAAGCTTCGTCTCAAAAGATGTCATGCTCCATCAACGACGACACCTGTGAGGCGCCGTAGTTTAATAAGTCAAAAGTCTACTTTGGCAAGCAATACATGTCATTCGTGTTGTCGATTTCTCCTCATACGAAGTCAACATGAAGAACTCGGCGCCTCTGCGATGTCGACCTTCGAAGATGACCGCACACGTATCCGCTAAATAACTACTGCTTTTTGTTCCGTGCATAGCATAGATTTTTCGGAGTTATCACATAGCTAAATTTATGGGTACACAAAGACTTTTCGGAGTTATCACATAGCTAAATTTATGGGCACTTCCATATGTATACGTGTTGATAGCTAACCAAAGTAGGACTCCCTTTGCCTACTTACCATCGCGTCTATCCAAAATAAGCGACCGATCTCTCTCTGCGATCATCCCAACCTTTTGACTCCGCCGCACGCGCACCAATTCCCGAACGCGTCGCCTGTTTCCCCTTGTCACGCGTTTCGGGTTCCTTCGCTTCAGGGTTTCGCAGGAACCTTCTCATCTCCTTCCTTCCCCACCTAATAATAACACCTCTATATATAAAGACCACGCCTTCCACCATCTCACGATCCACCGCAGCGTCACCCTCTTCTCGTCTCCGTTTGCGCCCTCTGACCGATTCGCTCTCTTTTACCCCCATCCCACCAACCATGTCAAACTCGAAGCAAGGCCACCTGAACGGAGCCTACTACGGCCCCTCGGTCCCTCCGACGCAGTCCTACCACAGCGTGGGCGGCCGCTCCAGCTGCGGCCCCTGCTGCCTCCTCTGCACCCTCTTCAAGTTCATCATCTCCATCGTCATCATCGTCGGCATCGTCGTTCTCGTCGTCTGGCTCGTCTTCCGCCCCCACGAGGTCAAGGTCTACGTCGGCACCGCCTCGCTCACGCAGTTCGCCTTCTCCAGCAACAACAGCAATCTGCAGTACAACCTCAGCCTGGACATGAGCATCCGCAACCCGAACAAGCGGGTCAGCATCTACTACGACTACGTGGAGGCCCGAGCGCTGTACGACGGATCGAGGTTCGACTACGACGTCCTCCCCACCTTCTACCAGGGCCACAAGAACACCACCATGCTTTACCCGGCGTTCAAGGGCACGAAGCTCTTGCTCGGCGACTCCGTCGCCACGACCTACAACAGAGAGAAGCAGGAAGGCTACTACTTCGTCGACGTGAAGCTTTACACCAAGCTGAGGCTGAAGGTTTGGATCTTTAAGATCCATTACAACAAGCAAAAGATCGACTGCAGCTTGAAGCTTCCGGTGCCCGGGAGCTCAGCCAAGTTCGAGGGGACGAAGTGTGATGTGGATCTCTTCTGATCTCCTCACCTCCACATGGATATACTATTCATTCATTGTTTTCTTTTGCTCCTCGTTCTCTCGCGTTTAGTAGCAGACTGTATCCACCGATATGTTTCCTTCCCATTATAGTTTTTCTTTCTCGTATGTACTACTATGTCTTGAGTTCATCAGTCGATATGCATACATGTTTATTATCTTCCTCTTCTTCTTCTTCTGAACCTTTTGTTGGTCTTCCATCGGGTATTATTTGATAGGTATCCTTTAAATATCATGCAATTATTACAATTAGGAAGATTAAATCTGCAAGAATCGTGATTAGAAAGCTCTCAGCAGAAGCTAAAAGAAAGGGCAAAAAGACACTGAGATCCTCGTGCGACTCGGTCCGTGTAATCTTTTACCCTTCACAAGATAGAATATTAATTGCTGTGCCAAAAAGCGTGCACATCTTTAAAGCATCTAAAAAGGAGACGCCTTCGAAGGAGCCTAATCGACACGAATAGGCATCACTGCCGTGCGATTCATAACCAACGACTCTGATCTCACGGGAATTTTGACGGTCATCATGATCATCAAGCTTTTACCGTACACAAATCGTACGCCCGTTATTATCAACGGCAAACTAATTTTATTTCTTGGTTAATCGACCTTTTGGCGGTTAATAGCACCTATTTATGTCGCTTTGTACGTCACGACCGCAGGCACGACTGCCGCCGGAGCCCCAACCGTCCCTTCTCCAGGTCGTACGCCATGTAGTAGTCCTGCTGCTGGAAGTTGCCCAGTATGATCGCCGGGCCGCCGGCGTTATCCGAGGAGGCGCCGCCGTCGCTGTCGGAGACGATGGTGAGGCACATTGCCGCCCTATCCGGCCCCGTGAACGCGAAGTAGTTCTCCGGCGGGAGCCGCATCTCGGCGTGGCCCTCGAAGCGGAAGGTCAGCTCCGGTAGCTCCACCTCGGCCGAATCCGGCGGCAGAGCGAAGCAGGGTCGCAGACCCGTCCGGGCCTCCACGGCGGCGGACCGTTTGTACCGCCCCGCCACGCGGTTCACGAACGCGGCGACCAGAGGCTTGAACACCGGCGGTGCCATGTACGTGAACGTGGTGCCGGAGTCGACGATAGCGCCGCCGTTGCCGCGGGAGTTGGGGATGAGGGCGGAACGGGGGACTCCGACTTTCTCGCCGCCTACGGCGATCTCGCGCAGCCCGACGTAGTAGTAGATGGAGAAGGGCGACGCTTCGTCCGCGGCGGCGGCGGTATTGTTGAGGAAGGGCGTGAAGCTGAGGCCGCCGGAGGTGTCGTCCATGGCGGGGTCGAGGACGAGGAAACCGCTCTCGACGGCGTCGTCGTCGTAGCGCCGGGATATGAGGCAGTAGGAGAAGCGCTTGAGCCCCATCTGGGACGGGAGGGAGGGAGCGCCGCGGCCGAATCCAGCGACGCCAGCGGGCTGGCGTTCGGAGAGGATGGAGCAACCGACCGCGAAGTCGGGGACGGTACGGTGGGGGAAGGCGAGTGTCTCCAGCATGAGGAGACCGGCAGTGGAGCCGGAGCCATAGATGATGGCGTAAGGTGGGCAGGGGACGGCAGGGCAGCCGTCGTCGGAGGTGGAGTTGCAGGAGGGGCAGCGGGAGAGGCGGTCCCGGGGATGGATCCAGAGACAGCGGGGGTTGTGGCAGCCGACGAGGCGAGTGGAGGATGAAGACTTGGGGAGGAAGGGGATGATGGGGGCAGCAGAGGGGGAGGAGCAGCTCCGGCACTGGTAGGAGGAGCTGCAGGGGACCCAGGTGAGGTGGCTGCCGGTGTCAAGGAGGAGGGAAAGTTGCTGCGGCGGGGTGCCCAAGGCGAGCGTGAGGGAGTAACCGCCGTATGAGTGGGGGAAGAGTGGGGAGCGATAAGGAGCAGGAGAGGCGTCGTGGCGGCGGGGGTTCTTGAGAAGGGAGGCGCGGAGGGCGGAGGCGGAGGCCAGGGCGGCGAGGCGGTGGAGGGGGTCGGGATGGGGAGGCAGAGGAATGCGGCTGAGTTGAAGGGAAACTGGAGTAGACGAAGCGGAGAAGAAGAGGAGGAGGAGAAAGAGAGGCAGGGAGAGCAGTAGGAGATGATGAGACGACGGCATTGTGGTGGTGGTGGTGGTGGTGGAGAAATGGAAGAGGGAAACGCTAGTTATCAGCCGAACGAGAGAGAGAGAGTGGGAAGATTATACTTTGCTTGACTCGGAGCGCTACGGCCGATTGAGACCGTTGGTTGCGAGCCCATAGAGATGGAACCGGTAGCATTGGGTCCCCCGCCGCCTCCCTTTAAATCACGTCAACACATCTATCTTTGCATCATGATTTGTGCCATCGATCAGAACGCGTCGGATCCGCTCAGCACAGATTGCCACGTCAGCATCATGGACCCAAGACGTGGGTCAACGCTGCGGGTGCCAAGAGAAGGGTCAAACTTGATTCTTTCACAGCTTGAATGCATCGAACAGTAACCCTATAAATCTTGTCGAGGATCAAAACACACTAGGTGATATTAGCATACATCGTCTTCCCCATCCTCCATCCCAGGCGTAACAGAACAAGCGAGGCTCAGAAGCAAATCCAGAAAGGCCTCGACTATGATCCCGTGACACCTCTTCTCGTTCATCTTCAAGTACCAGCACAGCATCTCCTCGAGCCACTTCACATCCACCGGTCCATGGGCCATCGCCATCTCTTCCATGGACCACCTGAAATCCCAATACGGGTCCTCGGACTCCACTTCCACGGCGATGCTTCCTTCGAAGGGAAGGCTCTCACTCTTGGCCGCCGCCGCCGCCGCCGCCCCCGTTATCGAGCTCGTGCTGTCCGGCTCGAAGAAGAGCCGGTCCGATCGTAGCCCACGAATTACCACGGCCTCCACGCCCTCGGCCGCTGAGTCGTCCTCCGACGCCGTCGAGAAGCACGACTCGGTTAAGTCCAAGTACGATGAACCCAAGCCGTCGGAAACTTCAGCGCCGTCTTCCTTTCTGAAGGAGTGGGTCGCTGGGTGCTTGCAAGAGGGCCAAAGCCATGAAGCAGGAGGAGAAGAGAGTGGTCTCGCGTCTCCCTTTCTGCAGAAGAGAGAGATAAAGCCAACTTTCACGGCCATTTGGCTTCTTTCTTACGAGTGGAATGAACGGAACTGCGTGTGCTATGGGTTGCTGGTAATCTGACTCTTCCCGAGGCATTAATAGAGGGTGACAGGTTTCTGAAGCCAGCCACGAGAGACTGGGAGGGAAGGTGGGAGGGAAACTGGAGAAAGAAAAGAACTCGGAGGATCACCGAACGTGGGCAATCCCTGTGTGCAGGTGGCACGACAAAAGCATTACTCAATACAAGCAGGAAGAGTGGTCGCCATTAGCGACAGATTCAGTGAGATGCTTTGACGAGTACTTAATTTGTTTGTGCATGCTAACAGCATGCAACTCTAATCTGTCATGTCTCGAATCGAGGTTCATTAGCTGGCCATTGGCCACAGCTCTCTTAGAAGCCAATGGTGGATGGCCACGCTAGCTTACATGTTGCGTTTTCTTCTGCTTTTGCTTGTCCTGTGTCGATGTCTCCATTGCTCCAATCATGGAAGGTCAAGCGGAAGAAAGGTATCGATTCTTCGAGAAAACATTTTGTGGTGTGTTTGTCTCTGTCCTCTCCGGACATTGCCCGCCCAGCTGAGCTCAAAGGCATCTATCATTTCTTCCAGCTCTGCACATGCCCCTTTGACTGCCTCTTCATGGATCGTCGGCTGGCTTCGCAGAGGTACGTTTGCCTCTTAGCTAACACAGAAGCTCAGCCGAATCTAAGCTTATCCAAACTTCATCATCGCAATAGAAATCTTCGCAATAGAAGTATGAATAATGAACACAGACTAAGACACGAAGGAGACGAGAAAAGGGAAGAGGGAAATAGAAGGCCATATAGGTGTTCAGTTGGGGAACATAATTGTTTTGATGAACAGGGATGCTGATTCTGTGATCATATTACCTTTTAATAGATGTCAGCTTCCTGATACCATTGTGAAATGCAGTTTAGTAGGGTGTCTTTGGAGATTCCATCTCCATATTCACAGTTGATAAGAAATCCTCCAACACATAATCGTTACATGGTATCTAGGGTGAAAAGAAAAAATAAAGATCACCCTTCACTCGTTTACCCACATGAGTAAGGGTTCTAAGCAGACGATCGTAGATTGTCCCTCTTTTGTTGCTTTTGTGTGGATAAATAACTAAGGAGAGACTATTAGAGACGATTAGAGATAATCTCCTCTAACATTTTTAACCTGATATATCTCGAGTTACGTTCATACTCATATATCTCGAGTTATCTTTTTCTATCACTTACGTTCATACTCATATATCTCGAGTTACTAATTTAGACGTCAGATATACGAAGTCAGAAAACCTCTTCCAATCTGCTTTTGTTCGTACAAAGACACCTTAAGAACTCGATATTTTTCATTTCAGAAACATCTCAAATAATTCTGCACATATGAGATTGTTGGACCATGTTAGACTAATCAAAAATTTCGTGTTCCCTCTACAACAGTGATATAATTTTTTTAATCTCGAATTCAGCATTCTTTGAAGTACCTCACCGATATCTACAGTGATTCAAATCACCAAAATTCAAGTCGAAGATGTCTTCTGATACATCGGTACCTCACTGTTATCTCAGTAGCAAGGTCAATGTCAGCATTATTGACTCATTCCACCGGTTCCAATCAGGCAAATTTCCACCGAGGACCAAGTCAACTGTACAAATCAGGCTAGTGAAGCTCACGGGCCAAGTCAACTTCTACGGTGCATCGCTCTTGTTTACTCGAGTTCCCACGGCACTGTCATTACCTAAACGATGGCACGGAGCGAGCCTCTCACTCGTTCATACTGATCATCATCTTCCACAAGTCAAAGAAGGGATCTTTAGACTCTGTCCTTGTCCTCATCCACCTCTGAAAGCAGCTATGATTCGAACTCATCATCACTCTGCTAACCGAGCAGAACACCATGAATTCCACAAGAAACCTCGAGGACCCGAACCTCTATCGCAGCAAAGGGAATTAACCATCGAAGATCCCATTTTTTGGCATTGAATTCTTAGCTAGCATACACAAGATTCTCTTAGTACAAACGAATAAATTAATAAACACTTGTTTTTATTTCGGTATCAGCAAACTTCCAAGCCGAAGAGGACTCCGGCGTGCTTTCCGTCGTCGTTGCCCATGAAGAAGAGCTCCTTCATCCGCCGGAACGCTTGCCAGGTTAGCAAACTGTCCGACCCCGCCTGGTGGCACCGCCCCACCGCCCGGTCGACCTGGAGCGTGCTCGCCACGCGATCCAATCCGCCGTACAGGCTGTGGCAGTGCTTGATCATGTGCTTCATGTCGAACACCCTGTCCCCGAAGAAGACCCTCACCAAACCCATGAAATCGCCCAGATTGCTGGGTAATCTGCGGCGAGTTAAGATCTTTATCAAGTACCCGAAGTCGTACGCACTGTGGAACGTCACCCAGCTCACGGCCGAGTCGTTGCACACCAGGCCGGACGACATCAGGAGCTCGGCGAAGCGGCGGGAGTCGATCCCCCGCGCCCGGTTCTTCTCGAAATCGATCCCGTTGGACCTGAGGAGGTCGATCGACTCGGGGGCGTAGCGGTCGCGGTAGATGTCGAAATCGCGAAAGTTGAACTCCCAGACGTAGCGGACGGAGCCGCCGGCGCCGAGGTCGGGGAGGTTGCCGCCGGCGTCGGAGAGGGTGAGGCCGACCTGGATGAGGTGGAGGGCGTCGACGTTGGCCTTGAGGAGGGCATACCGTTCGGCGGGGCAGAGGATGGCGGGGTGCTTCCGGGAGCGGTGGACGACGCCGGGGAACTCCGTGTCCATGGCGGCGAAGGGGTGACACTCGACGGCCTCGCGGATGAGGTCGAATTCCGCCTCCAGGTTATCGGCCCACACGGACCGGACCTGGACCTCGATCGGCTCTTTTGCATCTTCCAAAGAAGGCATCTTTTGGCCGCTAAACCGCTTCAATAGATCGAATCCTACCGGTTTCCTTCTTCGCTTTCACCGCCGGCTCGATTCGTCTTCCGAGATGCTCTGCTTCGATTGGTGAAGTGCGAGGGGAGGGAAGGGGGGGTTTTGTAGTGGGGAAGTGAGATGTTTCCAAGAAGGCGGCTGCGGAAGAGGAAGAGGACGAGGGGGAGGGAGTGGAGTGGACACGGTCAACGAGCCAGATCAGGATTGTAACCGACGTGAGGCGATCGGGCACCAAGTCATCAGGACCGTCGGCATGTTGGGCCCCGTGGATAGAAAACCGGCGGCTGTGGGTCAGTGTGGACTGCGCAGTACACGCGGTGGCGAGTGAGGGTAAGGCCCAGGGTACAGGGAGGCTCGCACAGAAGGGGTCATGCGGGACCCGACACCATAAGTGTGGCTCCCGGCAACAGCGTGCGGTCGAAATCGGTGTTCCCTGTCTTGAGGATACACACGAGGTGGAGAAAGGGGTTGGTTTTGGTCGTGGGATGCGTGTTCAACGAAACGCGTGTTTAATGGCGACAGCAGACGTGGGTCGGACGAAGGAGGATGGTTTTGACCGGCTTCGTCTATAGAAAAACCTCTTTCAATCTCGTTCTTTTACGTACAATGACACTATAAGAACTTGATATTTTTCATTCCAGAGAATAATTCTGCACATATGAGGTTGTTGGATCATGTTAGACTAATCAAAACATCAACTTCGTGTTCTCTCTACAACAGTGATATAATTTTTTTAATCTAAGAAGAGACTATTAGAGGCGATTAGAGATAATCTCCTCTAACATTTATAACCTGATATAAAAATTCATCTTCGACATAATAAAAAGAAGTTATCTTTTTCCATCACTCACGTCCATACTCATATATTTTGAGTTACTAATTTAGACGTCAGATATATCAAGTCAGAAAACCTTTTTCAATCTCGCTCTTCTCCGTACAATGACACCAAACTCGATATTTTTCATTTCAGAAACATCTCAAATAATTATGCACATATGAGGTTGTTGGACCATGTTAGACTAATCAAAACCTTGGTGTTCCCTCTACAACAGTGATATAATTCTTTGAAGTACCTCACCGATATCTACAATGATTCAAATCACCAAAATTCAAGTCGAAGAAGTCTTCCGATACATCGGTACCTCACTGTTATCTCAGTAGCAAGGTCAATGTCGGCATTATTGACTCATTCCACCGGTTCCTCCTGATCCTATAAATAGGAGAGGGAACATGTTAATGAATTAAAGCATCTTCAACTATTCAATAAAGCTTCTTCAATAATTTTTTCTCTATCTCCTTTCTATCATGGTATCAGAGCCGCTTGCCTAGAGCAAGCGCTCTTCTTACTGCCAACTCATCACTGTTGCTTCTCCACCTCTGACGGCAAAAGAAAACGCTTTCTACCATTGCTTTTCCGTCGTTAAGCCGTCGATGCGATAAATCTTTCCTCCCTGATGAATGACAACTATTTTCTCTACTGCCACTCTGCACTAACGTTCGTTCCCTTCCGCTGCGACGTCACTAGTGCTGCGCTCACCAATACTGCCCCACCTATCTTCCTCGTTGTAGCTACCTCCTACCTCTTTTGCTGCAGCTTCCTTCTTTGTTGCAGCTTCCTCCTCTGCTATAGTAGCATCACTGCAACATTGCTGCCCCACCTAAACTGCAATATTGCCGTTGCAGTCGTAGTCGCAGCCGTCGCCGTCATAATCGCAGCCGCTGCCATCACAGCCGTAACCATCGCCGTCGCAGCCGCAGCAACAACAATAGTAGCAGTGATATGCTCTTGCCCTACTCATGAAGTCTCTCGCTTGTAAACTAGTCTTTGCATCGATCCAAGATTGGTATCCTTGTTAGGAGCATCATCTTGCGGGGGCATGATAGAAGATAAGATTTCCTCAACTATATGAGGAAATCTCTCTATTCTGTTAGGAAAATCCTCTATTCTGTTGAGGAAAATCCTACCTCAAAATCTTATAAATAGGAGATACAGTGATTCAAATCACCAAAATTCAAGTCGAAGATGTCTTCTGATACATCGGTACCTCACTGTTATCTCAGTAGCATGGTCAATATCAGCATTATTGACTCATTCCACCGGTTCCAATCAGGCAAATTTCCACCGAGGACCAAGTCAACTGTACAAATCAGGCTAGTGAAGCTCACGGGCCAAGTCAACTTCTACGGTGCATCGCTCTTGTTTACTCGAGTTCCCACGGCACTGTCATTACCTAAACGATGGCACGGAGCGAGCCTCTCACTCGTTCATACTGATCATCATCTTCCACAAGTCAAAGAAGGGATCTTTAGACTCTGTCCTTGTCCTCATCCACCTCTGAAAGCAGCTTTGATTCGAACTTATCATCACTCTCCTAACCGAGCAGAACACCATGAATTCCACAAGAAACCTCGAGGACCCGAACCTCTATCGCAGCAAAGGGAATTAACCATCGAAGATCCCATTTTTTGGCATTGAATTCTTAGCTAGCATACACAAGATTCACTTAGTACAAACGAATAAATTAATAAACACTTGTTTTTATTTCGGTATCAGCAAACTTCCAAGCCGAAGAGGACTCCGGCGTGCTTTCCGTCGTCGTTGCCCATGAAGAAGAGCTCCTTCATCCGCCGGAACGCTTGCCAGGTTAGCAAACTGTCCGACCCCGCCTGGTGGCACCGCCCCACCGCCCGGTCGACCTGGAGCGTGCTCGCCACGCGATCCAATCCGCCGTACAGGCTGTGGCAGTGCTTGATCATGTGCTTCATGTCGAACACCCTGTCCCCGAAGAAGACCCTCACCAAACCCATGAAATCGCCCAGATTGCTGGGTAATCTGCGGCGAGTTAAGATCTTTATCAAGTACCCGAAGTCGTACGCACTGTGGAACGTCACCCAGCTCACGGCCGAGTCGTTGCACACCAGGCCGGACGACATCAGGAGCTCGGCGAAACGGCGAGTACGTTTGCCTCTTAATTAACACAGGAGCTCAGCCGAATCTAAGCTTATCCAAACTTCATCATCGCAATAGAAATCTTCGCAATAGAAGTATGAATAATGAACACAGACTAAGACACGAAGGAGACGAGAAAAGGGAAGAGGGAAATAGAAGGCCATATAGGTGTTCAGTTGGGGAACATAATTGTTTTGATGAACAGGGATGCTGATTCTGTGATCATATTACCTTTTAGATGTCAGCTTCCTGAGACCATTGGGAAACGCAGTTTAGTACGGTGTCTTTTGAGTTACTAATTTAGACGTCAGATATACGAAGTTAGAAAAACCTCTTTCAATCTCGTTCTTTTACGTACAATGACACTATAAGAACTTGATATTTTTCATTCCAGAGAATAATTCTGCACATATGAGGTTGTTGGATCATGTTAGACTAATCAAAACATCAACTTCGTGTTCTCTCTACAACAGTGATATAATTTTTTTAATCTAAGAAGAGACTATTAGAGGCGATTAGAGATAATCTCCTCTAACATTTATAACCTGATATAAAAGCTCATCTTCGACATAATAAAAAGAAGTTATCTTTTTCCATCACTCACGTCCATACTCATATATTTTGAGTTACTAATTTAGACGTCAGATATATCAAGTCAGAAAACCTTTTTCAATCTCGCTCTTCTCCGTACAATGACACCAAACTCGATATTTTTCATTTCAGAAACATCTCAAATAATTATGCACATATGAGGTTGTTGGACCATGTTAGACTAATCAAAACCTTGGTGTTCCCTCTACAACAGTGATATAATTCTTTGAAGTACCTCACCGATATCTACAATGATTCAAATCACCAAAATTCAAGTCGAAGAAGTCTTCCGATACATCGGTACCTCACTGTTATCTCAGTAGCAAGGTCAATGTCGGCATTATTGACTCATTCCACCGGTTCCTCCTGATCCTATAAATAGGAGAGGGAACATGTTAATGAATTAAAGCATCTTCAACTATTCAATAAAGCTTCTTCAATAATTTTTTCTCTATCTCCTTTCTATCATGGTATCAGAGCCGCTTGCCTAGAGCAAGCGCTCTTCTTACTGCCAACACATCACTGTTGCTTCTCCACCTCTGACGGCAAAAGAAAA